>MU158928.1:533593-543627 GCA_015888305.1 Antheraea pernyi
GAGAGACAGGCTGGTACTGATCATTCACTGCTGTTATTTCATCGGGAGGGTCGGTAAAAATATGTCGCGGACGTCTTTTACGACGCGCAGCGTTTGGTACGGGTTCATATTTTGCGGCGGATACCACTGGACTGGGATGATTCGCGGCTTTTTCAAAATAACTAATCGTGAGTGATTTTACGTACGCCCAGATAGAAGGCATCTCGAAGTCCCTCTATGTAGATCAACTCTCCGGATGTACCACGGGGCACCGGTCACTTTACGTAAAACGTGGTTTTGAAGAACCTGCAACTTATGAAAATTATCTTTCGACATATGCGCAAAAACGGGACTGCTATATGTCATCACGGGACGGATACACGTCTTATACAAAGTGAGCTTGTGTCTGAGGGACATCTTACTCCTATGACAAAGCAACGGATGGAGGCGACCCAAGACCATAGCGGCTTTGTTTCGCACTCTATCTATATGTGACTCGAAATTTAAATGTTTATCTAATGTAACACCGAGATATTTGACCTCGTCGGCCCAAGGTATATCGGTTCCGTATAGCCTGATGGGCTCGAGGTTATTACTACGTCGGAAAGGATCGAAGAGTATCGCGGCGCTCTTATCAGGATTAACTTCTATGCGCCATCGACGAAACCATTTACCGAGTGTGAAAACGGCCTTTTCGATGCGCTTCCTAAGATAGTCCGACCGCAAGCTGGAAGTGTAAATAACGGTATCGTCAGCATAGCAACCTACTTCGACCCGTTTAGACCGAGGTAGGTCACTGTGAACAGATTGAAGAGTGAGGGAGCGAGTATGGAGCCCTGTGGCACACCTGAGCGTATCGGGTGGAGCCGGGATAGTTAGAAGCGGAAAGTCCTATCAGTGAGATAATTATAGAAAGCAACATAAGGGCAGTGGTTAGTAATATAACGTGTATAATTTTTTTTAAATCAAAGTATTATTTATTCTATGTGTCGTCGGACTCCTCTATAAAGACAGCACCATACCAGGACGTTTTGAAAACCCAATAATTACCAAAACATGTCGGAACTAATCGGGACATCCCAAAAAGTATGATAGATTCCGGAAAATAGAATCTTGATCTATAGGATACCGAATTATGAAGAATTGAAAATGGTAAGGTGGTCATTCGATGAAAAGCAAGTATCCTGATGCGATGTACGGTATGGAACCAAGGCACTTACTGTATCTTACCCAGTCAGATGTTACACTCAGTTTGACTGTCAGTACACATGTCAGTATCTCAACCGATGTATTTCAACGCCAGTCCTTTTTGAGGCGTTTCGTTTTCTGCCTCAATGTCACAACATCGTTATTCAAAATTAGCCTGCAGTATAGTAAAGAGGTAACGAATAAAAGAATTTATAAAGAACACTATTGACTTGAAATTAAAACAACCTCCGGTACTTTATAAGCTTGGTCTTTTACTAGAGACAAGTCGTGATGCCGTCAATGCGATTTCTGTCTCTATGAGACACACTTGTGCTATGGACATGATTGTTAGTTAATTATTTATTTATTAGTTAGATTGTGAGATAAGAAATCTGGATATTTAATACATAACTATAACTTTTATTATTATTATTATATTACTTCCTACGAATAATATAGTAGATCCATTTAATAAGTTTACAGTACTATCAAAACTGTATTGTATGTGATTGCATACCAATTTGTAAACGTAACTTTAAAAAATTAACAACCTTTAAAAAAATCTTTTTACTTCAGCGTAAAATCATTGACAAACGGCATTTGGCATCTTCATCCTTCCTTCCTTCTTCATATGGCATCATACTTCATCGTAAGATCATTAACAAAAGATATTTCGTATAAAAAGACCTAAAAATCTGTATATTTCAATAAAAGACATTTGGCATAAAACGACCCAAACATCTCTGGATTCTGTCTCTTGGTTCCAGGATTCCCATATGAGAAGACATAATATGATTGTTTTAGTTTTAAGTATTCATTCTGGTGGTATTGCCTTAAATAATTCATTTATAGGACTTACACCTTACCTACAACTTTTCTCTAGAACTCAATCGTATATCTCTCATCGTTAAGGCAACGTTCGTAAGAAACGTTTTCGTTCGACCATTTTTCTCCGACTCCCCAGATATTCCCTACAACCTACAACCTCACACAATTTACCTCTTTATAATATTAGTATACATAAAATAATTAGTTAATAGCTTCTGCCCGCGACTTCGTACGCGTGGAATAGTTACTTTGGGCTAAGGCGGAGTGGAAGCTCTCAAAGGAAAAAAACCCCAATTTTAAAACATTCTTCATTATTGCTCCGCTCCTATTAGTCTTTGATATATAACCTATGACACTCACAAATAGCGTGGCTTTCTATTGGTAAAAGAATTTTCAAAATCGGTTTAGTAGTTCCTGAGATTATCCCCTACAATGTCACAACGTCTCGACTCGACGCAGTCATCTCGCGCGCCCCGCGAGGGGCGCGCGGGGAGACCATCCCAGGACGAATCCTCTAATGGTGGCTTCACTCGACTCCCGACTAAGCGGGAGCGTCTAGTTATTTATTGATCGCCCCCTCGATTCCGGTGGGCGATAGTGGCTTCATCGCGCCGTCTGGCGGCGATAGCCGCCCTCCGGCGGAAGTGTGTGTGGGTGGCATGGCTCTCTGTTTAGCTATTTAGCGTGGTTTTCTCTTGAGAGGCCCGGCCATCGACTTTGTGTAGGACTTGCAGGGCTCTCAGGCATCTTTCGACGGTGTCTAGGTTGTCTGCGGTGGATAATGCCTTCATGAAGGCATCTCGGATAATCTTCGGATTGGTGTCCGCGGTCGGCTCTGGCGGCTGGGTCGCCTCGGCCGCTACGCGGGCTCCTCTGTTGCGTTTTGGCTGTCTTCTTTTCGGAGTTGTCGGCGCTGTGTTCCCGTGCTCCTCTTGTCGCCTGGTGTCACCCGTCCGGGCGACGGTCCCCGCTCGGCGGTTGCGCGCCTCGCGGCGGAACACGGGGCACAGGCGGGCGTTATTCGATGTGTGCGGCCCCCTGCAATTCGCGCAGGACGCCGCTTCTTCTTTTGGGCGGTCGCAATTGGTTGCGAAGTGCGGCCCCCCGCACCTCACACAGGCTATCGGGCGGTGGCAGTGGTATGAGGAGTGCCTAAACAGCTGGCACCGATGGCATTGTGCCGGTCCCCTCCTCCCACGCCAAGCTTCGATGGTTATCTTCATAAACAATAGTTCATTGACTTCATATATCGCCGGTATGAGGCCGGGCGTTCTTTTTAGGGAGCAGTAGAAGATGCACCCCGGTCTTCCTTGTCTCCCTTGAATCATTCGGGTAAATTCTGGATTGAATCCCCTCGTTCGAAGGGCCTCAGTTATCTTATTCGTATCGGTGCTCTGGGGAAGGCCGCGAATCGCGACTCTCAGATTTCTTTCGGTAGAGGGCGAGTATGTGTACCAATGTACGTCTGCGTCCTCCAGATTACTCAGGTATTCACATATAGTTTGGTGTTCGCTCGTGTTTGCTGGGAGGAAGCGCATGCCGCGTCCGTATGCTCGTACTTCGGGTCCGCGTCCCAGCTTGTCGGCGAGTCGCGGGAGATGCTCTGTCCAGTTGGGCAGGCTCTCGACCACGATCGGCGGACAGCGTTGTCGAGGTGTTGCGCTTGATGTTGCGGCGCTACTTTTTCTCCCTTCAGGTTTTCGTGTCGGTTTATTATCCGACAAACTCGATGATGCCGCAATCGCGGCGTAGGACGTCTGAGATTGTTTTGGTGCGGGCGCTTGTGGCGCCCCGAGGCTCTCAGCGGGTAAAGCTTTCATTAATTGGGGATCCGTAGCTTTGTTTATCGAGGGCATTGCAGGCGCTAGTGGCGCCACGCGGCTCTCGACGGGTATAACGGGTACTCGTGAGCCCGTGTTTCTATTCGTCGGTTGCGCGGGTTGCGCTTGTGGCTCCCCGCGGCTCTCGACGGGTAAAACAGGAACTTGTGGTTCTGTAGGCTGTCTTGTTGAGAGTGCGACTGTGGGCGCTTGTGGCGCCCCGCGGCTCTCAGCGGGTATATCGGGTACTCTGGGTTCCGTAGTCTCCTCCGTCGAGTATGCGGCTGAAGGCGCTAGTGGCGCCCCGCGGCTCTCGGCGGGTAAAACTTGAACTATCGGGTGTTCCGTATCTTGCGTGAGCGAGAGGGGTTTAAACCTCTTGCTCTCAGGCGTTTGGGTTTGGACATCTGATGATGTTGATGGTGATCGGAGCTCGGCAAGGCTCGTATTAGGATCGATATCGTCTCGTTTGCGGCGCGCTGTTTTTATCAGCGGCTCGAGTAACTCTTGTTGTGAGCTCGGGATTTCTGGGGGTGTTAGGAGTCCAGTCATGGGAGATCTCAACGCCTCCATATCTTCATTTCGGAGTTCAAAGCCCTCGATTTCGTCCTTCTGAATGCGCAAGTACAGTGCTATCCACCGCTTCAGATTGGTAGACAAGTCCCCGGTTGCAATCAACTGGGCGAAGACGACATTGTCGCCTTCGTACGACCTTGTCTTAAGCCAATCGAGGCGGTCTTGCAACTGTGGCACCTTCGTGGGCGTAGTGTGAGGTTCAGGCTCTGTGGAGCAGAGTTCAGTGTTCATAGCGGTAGTCGTCGATGTATGTGGGGTTTCAGTGTCAGTGGGCAGGCATAAAGTCGTTCGTCTTACAGACGAGGCATCCGTTTGACCTTTAACAGGAACTTTTTTCTTCTTCCCCGTCACCGTTACCGGCCGGGAAGGGATCTCTTTGCTACGACGCATTGTCGCGCAGGACGAGCGGATAAAATCGCGGAACTCAAGTGGAACGTCCTCGTGCGCGTGACAACGGGGCAATCCGTCACAACGTCACAAACTTCACCTCTTTATAATATTATTATTATTAGTATAGATTAGTCTAACATATGTATCCATATCGATTTCAAAGAAAATATTTAAAATTTGGCCCAACAACGTAAGAAGCTAAATTAATGTATGATTTATTGGACGCCAGTGTTAGAGCAAAGAACAAATTGTATTCATGCCTTCATTTCTTTGTTTTGGTTGTTTTCTTTTATATGCACGTAGCGTGTTCTTGTTGAACAAATTATCAACAAAAAAAAAGGTGGATACATGAATCAAGAATAACACAAAGACATGATATTTTCAATGGGCGACGGCTAATCAAATATCATTGGAATATAACTGTATAATTACTCAATCGTACATATTTAGTATTTTCATTTCGACGTACTTTGCATAATGCAGTTATGGTATGTGGGAGGTGTCGATTTACATCAAAACATTGCATATTCCACCTAATATGTCGCAATAATACATATTTTCACATTATATATAAAAATAAAAGTATATATCAAAGTTTCAATTTCGGCGTTTATTGAATCTTGGGATTTTGAGTCGTCTATTGGTGGGCTAGTAGTTTGACCGGTGGAATATCAATTCGATGTCCACAGGTTTAAAGCCAGGGATGTACCAACGCATTTTTCGGAGTTACTTACTTAAACTGTTAACACTATCGACTAACGGTTTATGGTGAATCCACTATAATCGCAAACCTGGTAACCACAGACCGACAATCCGTCACCACTGTGTAAATATTTCATATTTCTCTTCAAGGACTCGAAGCTATAAAACCTTCCCTAATATCACACGGATTTCTCAAGCAATTCTTTCAAGTTTTATTATAGGGTATAAATACAAATTTATAGACATTGTGCAGATTTTAGTAAGCTTTCTCCAAAAATGCTTATACATTTTCTGTTTGGTGTTTAATATTTAAAAAAAAAAAAAATGTTGACAATTGTCAGACAGACCGTGTTTAAAAGCAGACAGCAGCCATCTTGTGCATACACACTTTGCAAGTTTGTGTATATATAGTTGTTTGGTGAATCATTAATTTTATATGTACCTATAAAATTCTAGTGTGTGTGTGTGTGTTCATAATTCTTCTCTCAAACTATTTGGACGGTTTGATGATTTTATTTTACCTATAAGTTCACCTGAATAATTCTTAGCTTTAATTGACCCAGAAGATGGCGCTGTTGTTTAGACAAAAAATATTATCATTTCTTTTTCTAACCAAAACTTTATCAGCTTCCTAGAACTTTCAAAAATTTTTAATACAATTTTTTATTAAAATTCCTGACATAGTAAGGTTATAGATAAAAAAACACAATTTGTATCAATCATACAATATGTATTTAATGTAAGATACAGTACTTGTGACAGGTGGACAAACATTGTATTTTGAATAATCAAAAAAAAAACTTAACTATCTAATATTGAACAAAATTTCAAGGAATTCATATTACAAAAAAAAAAGACATTCACAATATTATGCGGAAACGTGTGATAAAGTAATTGAGGTAGATTTACCCATCGTCAGTTGGGATTTCAAATTATAATTAATTTTCGGATTTTTAAGGATATAAAGCAAATAAGACAACGCACTAAACATTATACTATATATAATTAAAATATCTACAAATTGAATATAATTAGTGCACAGTATTCGTGATGCACGTACACATACATACATTACTATTGTATTCTCGTCAAAAACATGTACAATAAAGGAGAACATTCATATAATAAAACACATAATATAGGAAACATTATGAAAGACAACGCGCATACACTTAGCACTAAAGTTATCCCGCGACTCCGCCCGCGCCCTCACCCGACACCAGGCGCGAACCAACATTACAGTACTATGCAGAATAATAATACTTAATAATAAATACTTAACTATTTACACTCCATGAGTTTTATTTTTATGTATCCACAACGACCTGAATACTATAATAACCGATAAATAAAAATCTCACGCGATTTTAATATAAATAAATTCAAAGCTGTCGGCAATATTCATCATTAAAATAAAGTAAACATGTGATGTACTACATAATGCACGAATATATAAACGGCTCTCGCGTCTCTCGAATCGACTATAATAATTACAATTTTGAATTAAACTCAACCGGATTTAAAGTTTGAACGGGTCTCTGCATCACGGCTGTAATGTGTTTCACGCCTCAAACCGTAAACATGCCTCAAAAACATATACACGAGACGGAAACTTAGTAATTTCGACGAAAAATACACTGTTACAAAGACAAAAAACCAACAGATTTTGCATGCGAGTGGGATCGCCCGAGTAATTATTATTAAAAAAAAAGTGTTATTAAATTAAAACTTAAATTATTTATTAGATATTCGCTGAGCAAATGGAAACGGGCCGCGGTCCACCCGCACGCACGCACGCACACGCATGCACGCACGTACACGCACGCACGCACGTACACGCACGCATGCCTACACGCACGCACGCAAACGCACACCGGCATGCAAAACCCACACAAATACCACAATCAAGAACAACATTACGACTATCGTGGCAGTGATATATAAATATATAATCTCTTCGCGCTTACAGTTTAAATGTTTATTTATACTTCCGTTAATATTACAAACCGTCGCGTGACGGTTTCCCGTTTTACAAAATATCTCTGTAGCTTTCCCAAAGGCTAATTCTAAATTACATTTTAATATTATTTTATTCCAAATTTACATTCAAACTTTACGAAATCAAAGTTGCAAAAAAAATCACCATTACGATTTTTTTTTATCAGAGGTAAACTTAAATATGCACTCGATTCCTTTATACACAAAATAATATCTGTATGAGAAATACATTCGTGATTTTCATTCTGAGTACATCCACGAAGCGCGAGAGTGCTCTCTCATTCATTCTGATCCAAACATTGCCGATTTATTTGAGATCAATTAATATTTTATTAAGTCCATTTTCTTTCACGGGTCGAAAAATTAAAAAGAAAACACTTCTGTGTTAATGGTTTTGGTGTCAAATTTCACTATAAAAAAATTATTTAACAAAGCAAACAAAAAGCGAGCCAATAAAATATGGCACTACCATCAGTGCTGTAAAAAAATTATACTAATTTATTATTTAAAAAAAAATCAGTACATTGGAAAATATCCAAAAAAGGGAGTCTAAAACTGTATTCGCTTATCGATACGATTCCAATAACACACCGAACGAACAGGCACCAACTTGACTACAAGACAAAATTTCCTAAACACATTTTTGGGTCTATTGCGTATTGCGTACCGAGTGCACACGTACTATGTGCACGCACACCGAGTGCATACGTACTGAGTGCACGCGCACTGAGTGCACACGTACTGAGCGCGCGCGCACTGAGTGCACACGTACTGAGTGCGCGCGCACTGAGTCACGCTCAATATCGCAGGTGCCGTCTCACTCTCACCTTCCCCGACAGAACGAGACGGCGCTACCCTCACTCCATAGACACAATAACCGCTTCCGTCACCGCAACACCCGCACGCGAGTCAGCCAAAATTTAATTTTCCCTATCCAACCGACGACGTGCGTGTCTAAACGCGCCTAAGGCTCCCTCTATATTACAATTACGACTTTCTCATTACTATAGACTAAGCTTTAATTTAACACTAGAAAACGTTTCTAAATGAATCTCCTCCGTTCGTAAAAAGCGATCATGTGGAAATGATGTTGTCGTTACATCGTCCGCCGTTCGTAGATAAATTCATACTAACTTAACTCTACGGGCACTAACTAAACGAATACTAGCGAGATCGTGTGAGCACGGAACACTACTACAATTTAATTTTTTTACACACTATTGTATAATATCCCTTAAAAACGCTAAAAAGGCATTACTTTCATCTGACAACATCTGTATAGGGGCATCAAATATTTTTACCGTTATTTCATTATATGTACGCTAAACCATCGAGTTCGACACGCGCCTTTACGTGATCGAGATCAAAAAATCATAACTCCAAAATATATTATTACAAACACTTTTAACGAGCGCTTTCTTAAACAATTGTTTTTAATACATTCTAATCTTTCTACTTCCCGGATCGGTGAACGATTGATAATGTTTATCATTACAGATAGTCGATAATAGATGTCGATAGATCGACAACAAATCGATGTGTGATATCGAAATATGACTGAAACTTTACCATTTCTGGAGTTATCATAAGCTGATCGATCACGAATACTATATTTATTATATATTGCTCCGTTATAATATTCCTTATACGATAATCGTATAAATAGAAATTATCGACAGTTAAACATCAGATTTCAAATGACAACCCAGAAATCAGTCGACTGTTTGATTAAATAAAACACTTCCATTGGAAATATTATTAGCAACTATTGGAAATAAACCAGTAGCTTTCTGAGGTACGACTAGGGTTTAAATTCAAACCTCGATAGACGACGACAAACAGGGAATTTTTAATATCGTTCTGCTTTATAATCGATATTTTTATCACTAAATTATTACACCAAAACACGGAATTAATCGACTTCAAGGCTTACGAATATGTATATCAAACCAAAGAGCGAACTGATTTCATTGTTTCCATGTAATTCAATTCACATTCGTTACGAGACTTTATTGCTTTTAACAAGACCTCTGACGTCGTTCGACATTCGATCAAAGTGTCGATATCAAAGAAAAAATATCGATATTTCTTTAGTTATTGTAAAAACAAACGGACCGGTCAAAAGTATAGTTTTCCAACGAGGAAATAAATTAAACGTACTTCGCGAATCGTTTCATTGGCATGTCGTATTATTTTGAACAGGTCTTAGTTGTTTGGTGAAATAGTTAAAAATGTTATTCAGGGTATTTGCTTAAACTCTTATGTCATATCTCGAAATCAAGACCTCAAATTAGAGTCGTTAGTAAGAGATTTTACATATATATGTGACATATTAAAATAAAGTTTTATATATATGTAACTTTTTAAAATAGTGTGTTTCGAGGATTTATCTCAGTAACGACCTGTGATGAGGCTGCAAGATTCAAAGCTATTTTCATCTTTAAAACTATAATTAGGGACGAGATGCGAGCAATACGAGTCGCGAAGAATGATATTTTAACACGTATATGAGTCACGTATTCATATATAATTTTTTTCTACATTTTCTTTCCC
>MU158928.1:543660-570142 GCA_015888305.1 Antheraea pernyi
CTTTCCCTAGCCTGGCCTTTTAATATCGACTCTTTGATAGGATCTCGAACGTTCCATAACCGACTGTCAGTCACACTCGGACGCCATTCCAGAACTGTACACACATACCATTTAAATATAAACTATTGTATAGTAATTATTATTGTATCACACAGATATATATCGCCTTATAACATCTTGTGCGTGGAAATGAACAGTTTTATAATAATATACTTCTCTTATCACAAAACTTTTATTGCTAAATATTCATTCAAACTTCGACCCCGTTAAGCGTAACGGTCCCGACACGTCGCCGCGTGAAATCCGATCCGTTTATAAAAACATTCATGATATACATAAAAAAATCTTCATTTGTACTTTGTCAAATTATTCGAATAGTGACGTATTTGTTCCCATTTTGCGATAGCTGCCACTGAAATTCACCGAAACGAACGGGAAAAAGTGTAGCGGAGTCACGGCTACGTGTCGAGAACGCACCCTCAACTTACGATGCGAGCAAATGTTAAACTAAAAACACAACTCGAAATGGCAGTGACATGATACAGAACACGAATACATCGGAACAAACAAACATACAGACAGACAGCTGTTGATTCCATAAAGCGTTCGTAATCTCGCTTCGACGTATCGGAACACGAGAGGACCTTATACTTATCTAAACTATCTTTGCGAGTTTTTTTCCATTGATATGACTACTACCGACGGGTATACTCTGATAGATATAAAGTGAACACTAATTTTTTTATTGGTATATTATTATATATAGTATAGTGCTTAGGCACTTGGTGACTCACGAGAACGCTTCTAAATCCGGAAGACACACGAAACCGTAAAAAAATCTGACGTACGCGATTCGATACGACTCGAGTCTACATCGTTCTATCGACGTTGGCACCTCAACAAGCGAAAGCGACAGACGAAACGCGGGCACATTTAAATTAACTAAAGAACAGAAAAAAAACATCACTAAAAGCAAATGATATTACATCATATAAAACTAAGCTAAACCGTTCCGTTACCTCCCTATACTATGTACAACGTTGGCAGTGATGCGTATCGCTGGTCGCTCCTTATCGACATCGATACAATAACCCTAAAAACAAAACCTTAACACTATTTTATATTCAGACTAATCCCGTCCGCTAAGCTCCTGTTCAGGAGAATTAAGCTAAAATCGCACCTATTTTATACAACGAAAAATCCTCTAACCTCACACCGTAACTGAACTTTTTTTTTTCATTTTATTAATACATTATATTTTTATACATCTATCTATGTACAGTACACATGCAGAGATTTGTTCGCGCGGCGCTCCGGTCACACTCCGCTCTAAGGCTCGACGAATCTTGAACGTTCAAATATCATTATATAAAAAAAAAGGTAATCATCAGTCTTGTGAATTATTTTATTTAAACGGCTGCTAACAACGAACTTAGCAGCAGTCTATAACGACCGCGTCGCGTCGCGGCTTTACGAACAACATTCTTTGGCGATTTAATTTTTACCTAAACCGGACACACGGCTCGAGAATCAACACCTGTCCCGGCTTGTGTTACACTAACGCGCATCGAAACCGATTGATAACCACACAATATACCGATAACAATTCGAATACAATCGATAATCGGCAAGTAGATTTAATTCCACAGCCTTTTGAATGCCTGAAGTCAAGCGGTATATGTTTTCAAACATCGATATCGATACCTTCTAAATATCAATATCGATGCTTTCAAACATCGATGTCGATACATATCTAACGCTCGTGACGGATATCGATAACGGACAGAGTGTAACACAAGTCAAACAAATCACAAAATTATCGACCACACGGCCAAAAGACATTGCCACCGTACCGTCGACCGAGCTTTCTCTTTTTCGCGCCGCTCACCTCAACCCTCTCCGTTTTCTCATCTTCTCTGTACACCATCGAATAGCTGCTAATGCTGGCTGCCGCGGTGGTGGTGGTGGAACTCTTCGTTTCGGACATTCTCTTCTGCTTCGCGAGGAGATTGTTCAGAAGTCGCGAGGAAGTACAGTTCCTAGGCGGCAGGGTACGTAGCGGGTCGTTCGGCACGCTAGGCGAGTTGAGCAGCCTCTTCACGGGCTGCGTAGATGTTGGTTTTCGATACGAATCGCAGAACTGCTCGTAGAGCATCACCTTCGTGGACACCGGCAGCTGGACTATCTCCACCCTTTTGATTCGTTTTACATCCTTCACTGGTACCCATTCGTCCTCTAACCTGAAATTATAAATCCTTATAAGCCAAACGTTTGCCCGTATTGTGCCACATAGAGATGTAGCTGCAAACACATTGTAATTATTCATCCGTTTATATGACAATTTGACGTTATAAATGTAAAATATAAAAACGATTTATTATTTAATTCTCTCGAAACATTTTCAACATCCGTTCCGTTCATATTTCGGTTGTGTTTGCAGCGGTAATGGGTTGCGATCCAGTTTGTAACGATAGACATGAAAATAGTGTGTATATTATGCATATATTACAGTAATCATGCACATCTAAAGTCTAATAGTTACTATGTAGTAGAAACATGAAAAGTAGCCGGGTTAGATGATGAAATTACAACACCAGTGAACCAAACAAATACAATTATTCTTGGGCCGACAACCCACAGAGCCTAGCTGCTAGCAATTATAATATCAAAACTACTTTGCAATTATCAAGAGTTGTTTAACCCTAACCGATGTTTGCTTTTTAGGTCACTTTAACGTTTAATTTCAATAAATTGCCAATTCAATATAAAAAATGATGTTTCCGCAAATAATATTAAATATCCTATATGCTAGCAACTTGAAGTAGAAACAAATTATATTCTATGTGGCACTTTTATTAATTGTTGCTGAGAGAGGATCCAATGCGATAATTATAGTGACTAGTTGGTTATTTGCTTGCATATTTTCTATATCGGTAATGTTGGTAACCCAGCAACAAGTACCATGCCAAGCGTTATACTTTACGAGGATCAGCAGCATACTTCATATATAAATGACGCCAATTCAATCTTTAGCGCGACCATTACTTTTTTGGCTGATTAAACACTTTTAAACAGTTTAATTTAATGTTTTGAATAATTAATCGCATATTATGTGGTTAATTATTATAATGCTTGTGATCCCTGCATGGAATATAGGCAAAGAAAACGTATGCGCGGTGTTGACGTATGTTACAAAAGCAAAACTTGCAATTCAATGATATTATAACTAAAAAAAGTGTAGATATGTAAAATGTGGAAGTAAGAAGGCATATGCTCAACATCGGTGGTGAATATGTCGCTTGAATACGGACGGACTGACTGTATCTATAGTTATAATATTATTGATGCAATTACATAAATTAAAACAAACACTATGACGTTATAATATATCCGAATACACATTGGTCTTGACCTACATACATATGATAATGGTTAATTATAACTCACTACTGAATTAGAATTGATTTATTATACACAAATCATCATTTATACATAATTACTGTGTATACATTTTTTTATGTTTTCAGGTGTGAAATCTTAACCGTGTCTTTTATCTTACAGGTGATGTCACACAGAAGTTACACTAAAATACCTCATCTGCCTCAATTTTCGGATATATGTTACAAGAATTAATTTAAAATAAAATTTGAAGTCATATCTGGCTGAAGTTTCAAACGTATGCTATAAAAATCAATAGATAAAGGTGGGATCAAAAAAATCTGAGTTATGTGAAGTCATTTTGAAAATCGTATCAGGATGAAGTTTTCAATGTATATTACAAAAATCAATAGATAATGAAATAATTGAAAAACAACTGCGTGAATTATTGAATATATGTTATAAAAATATAATAAATGATGACATAATTTTTAAAATCTTATCTGGCTGAAGTTTCGTATGCTACAAAAATCAACAGAGGATGGAATAATGAAAAGAAATATTTGCTTGAATTTTCCGATAAATGCTTTAAAAATTAATATACCATGAAATAATATCTGACTACAGTTTCGAATGTATGCTACAAAAATCAATAGATGATGAAGTAATTTAAAAAACATGGCCGCTTAAGTTTCAAATATATGTTATAAAAATTAATAAATTATGAAAAAGAAAAGATAATAAAATCTGTCTGAAATTTCCGAATGTATGCTACAAAAATAGGTGATGAAATAATATAATATATATTTTCAAATGTAGACTATTCGAAAATAGACATAGGTTCATCCTTATACAATTATATTATACAATACAATTTTTCTTTTAGAGAATAAGCAATACAGATAAATATTTAAAGATTAGCAGTTGAGTTTAAACTTAAAAATGCTAATTATTAATGAGTGTATAATAAACCAATGGTAGTGAAAATCCAGTCACGTAAGCTTTACTTATAATGGACCCACCTGACTTTACCTGTGCGTCGCAACACACAATTATACAAACGCGACCTATTCAGTGCTGTTGATTATACAGTCAATATTAAAAATTCATATTATACAAAATTACATTTTATTTAGTGCTCAAATAATAATTCAATGTTAATATACAATGTTCTGTATAACAAGTTATGAATTCACAATATTGATTTCGTATGAAACCTAACAATAACGATTTTAGTTCGAAACGATTTTCCTTGTCATGATTCAGGATACCACAATGTTATTAATGAATAATTGCAAAAAGGGCCATTGCAAATTGATATAAATTACTTATAACCTAATGTAAATTCTTCAGTGTATTGATTATAAGTGAAACCTAATCTTTTCATATATTTTTGGTTTTCTCACAAACATATCGAATGTTAAATAAAAAAAAATGATATATGTATATAACCAGATCCTAAAATGTGACTTATACCAGATTTTGTTTCCAGAACTTTCTTTTAAGGGGAAACCTTTTAAAAATAATAAAATTCGCGTCTTTCTGTAATACGTTTCACGTATTTAATATTTTACATAAATCACATATATTTCCAGTACTTTCGTATTGTTTTTTATCACTTTAAGGAACCAGTATTCGGTATCAATGATATTATTCATCTTATGATCAGATAAAGGCAAAAAACTGAAAGGCGCAAACTTTAACATTGCAATCCACAATATACCCACTATAAGAACCTTTCTCAGTCGTTCAGGTTTCCTCACGATATTTTCCTTTATTGATTATTAAAGAGGTACATGAGTTTCTAAAAACTCATTAATAAACGACGAGACTCGACAATTCGAAAAGCATAACTTTGTAATTTGAAATATTTAAATCGAATTAATCTGGCAATAAAAGTTATGAATTGATTGTTTAACTTCTTGTTAACAATAAGTATTTCACCAGTTAAACTCTTTATTCCTCTCAATATTTTACAAATTATTATGGAACAAAGACTTTGCACCAAAATATCACGCCACAGACAAAAAACCACACATACAGTCGTCTTTCATCTGTCACTTCTCCAAATATTCCAGGGTTGCTAACATTCCTGTAAAGTATGTATATTGAAGCAAAACTCACACATGAGGCGGGTAATAGGTGACGAGCGCTTCTGTCCTGCGATCGACTGCGTTGTACCGCGTCGCCGTGAGCGCCGTGTGCAGCGTGAGCGTGTGCCGGCCGGGCGGCTCGCGCAGCGGACACGCGCCCCCGAGCCGCCACCGCGTGCACCGGAGCAGGCGCCAAGCTAGACCCTCCATAGTACCCGCGTCGAAAAAGTCGAACATACGAGCTGGAATATTAATTAACACCACGGTCATTTCAACAAAAGCCGACTTCAGGTTTTTTTTTAACGTGATAACATCTTACAAATCGATGAACACCGTCTGCACGCACGGAAAAGCATGACTCATTGTCACGTTCCGCCTGAGCCGAGCGTTATTAATAATTCAATTCATAAAAGTATGCAATTTTTCATATTTTCTTATGACGTTGTCACGTAAAATTATCGTTCGTAAACAGACTTTACAGACAAACAATTTTTGTTTTGGCAACCAATCTTCGAATAACGAAATTCTGATGTAACAAACATTAAAAACAATCGAATTAAGAACCTCTTACTATTGGAGTCGGTTAAAAAAGACTACAACTAACTATATTCATATTGCAGTCTACCACACACAAAAGGATAAATGTACAAGCAATAAAAATATTCGTTATCAAATTTTAATACTAATTCTGCCTGACTGACGTTTCTAAAACACAAGTCGAAGAAAGTCCAAAAGTACGTAACTTTTGGTAGTTTATGAACATAGTAGATCGTTTTTTGATTAAGTGTAATATCGGATCAGAAGCTGATGAAAATAAATCTGCATCTTTTTCCTGATTTCAAACACATATACAACTTAATATTGCAAAAAAAGAACGGACAAAGACGCCCTTCTTTCTTTAGACAAAAGAAACGTAGTTGTCATACAAAGCCAAACTATACATTTGATAATATTCACATTGTAAACGTCATGCAATGTAATAAAGAGCATGGACAGTAGGAATTATTAAACGAAGAGTATTGTTACATTTTGATCTAGGTTAGGTTGTAAACAACGCCATACACTCATGGAAACTATTGTTCGACCTCAATAGAGATGGAATATTTACATATACAACTTAATATTGCAAAAAAGAACTGACAAATACGCTCTTCTTTGAAAAAAACACCTAGTTTGTATGACAGATACAAAGCCAAACTATAATATTCACATTGTAAAAGTCATGCAATGTAATAAAGAGCATGGACAGTAGGAATTATTAAACGAAAAGTATTGTTACATTTTGATCTAGGTGTTTACAACGCCATACACTCATGGAAACTATTGGTCGACCTCAATAGAGATGGAATATTCCTGGAAGCATGAAACTATTTTGAAATGCAATGGGAGTTTTCTTCGCTACACTTTACACTATTTCGAGGGCATTACACTGTACGACATACTGTAGGTATAAAAAGTCTGAATGTAACTCACCCGACCACGGTTGACGACGGTATCGCAGTTTCTTCCCGTTTCTCCTGATGAGCTTCGAGCCAGACTCTGAGGTTTTCCTGCTGCCGCTCCCGTTCGGTGTAGACTCATTGAAATGATTGTTCACGTGCCGCTCCAGTAATGTCTTAAATTAACCAATGCACCTTCATTTAATTGTGTCACTTAAATTAAACATAATCTTCTCTCGGATGAACACTGAACAAATTTTCATGGTCACTATTTGATATGAGATATAAATGAAATAAATAATATAACCGTTTGAGATGTGATACGAAAAAAAATTTAAAGTAATAATTTTCACCACAAAATAAATAATATTCTGAGTATTAGAAATTAATTATAATGTAATAAAGTACAACGTGAACACAGCAATATTTATCCTATATGTCGCTTATAGATTTTATAATTAATAGTATTTTGTTTTTCAGATTTAAGCCCATAAAAATATAAACATCTTTTCCTTATTTAACTAATGGTTGTGTTTCCTTTCTACAACACATCCTCCCAAGACATCTAACAATAGAACGACCGTTAGTGTTTAACTAATTTCAACCGTTATCTAAATGTAATTTTGACCATTGGAAACTAATGGCTTGTTTATAATACAATATAATTACTTTTAATGTACCATCTCAAACTAAAATGTAAAAAAGTAAAAGTAATGAGATATAAAAGAGATAGAAGGAGGTATAGTAATTGTTAAAATATCTAACAAAATGTTGTAACTTTGCTTTTTCATTTCACTGTTAACGTAATACGATAGTAGTACTAATTGCTTTAACAATAAAATTGTTAAAGATGTATGAACGACGAATATTATTATATTTTTATATAATTAATAATAACCAATTTTGAACTAATATTAAATTTACACGTGGAAATGAATGAATGAAAAATGTACTACAAACAATTGAAATTGTCATGAGTGAAAAAAGAAAGTACTTCAATTTTACTGCCTACGTTACTTGCGTTTTATTTCTACATTGTCCACAGCTCATCTCGTTGTAGATAATAAAAACAAAATCGAAAAAAAAATAGACAACAAAGTTTGTTGAGAACAACAAATTTATTGCTTAAAAAATTTAAACTCTTAATGAATGCATCTGTATGGTTCTGTTGAAAGTTTTCATCCTGTTCATGACGAACCTTGGGAAAGAAAACAAAACACAACTTTATCGATCTAAATCTAGGCCAAGACAATAAAACGGGATCGTAAATCTTCGTTGCTTTGTGATTTGTGACGACATCACGACGTAAAGTTATGGGTAACGAAGCGATCAAATAAACCAATGAATTGATTTTAAGAAGGACAGCATTTTACAGAATCGTCCTCTTTATAGGCAAATATATTATTAATAGGACATAAAATTTGTATTGTATATTTCCAAACAACGCTCTACACCCATTATGACATAATTGGATTAAATGTAAAGAAGACAATGACCACACTACATCAGCAAAATAACTACACTGCACTTCCAAAATATTCAATAGTAGCGATTACGGAGTGGAAACGAGCCCTTAGCAAACAGGTATTTCACTAGACCACCATAATACTCACAAGAATAACCTTTAGAATTAATTTAGACTGGAAGGAACATATAACTCAACCTGAGATCAAAATTAAAATGGTCCAATCACCAATTGATAAATGAGTTCCACTTATCCAAACTTTCGTTAAATTATTAAATAATGTTTCAAAATTTATTTTAAGATTATCACTCAAATAGGCTTTATTTGGAAACTTATAGCTTCGAAACTCATTATCAACTCAACTTATCTTAACAACTCAAATTATCAACTGCCAGTAAAAGAAGCATCATGAGGAAACCTTATGCTTGATAGAAATAAACGGGAAAATAAAAAATTATAGATGTCTAGACATCTAATCAAGCCACATCGTCGGCTGATGTGGTTATAAAACTATTGTTACCCGCCTTCCAAAAAAAGTTTTTTTACAAGTACTATAACTTACCATCTTAGCATTCCAGGTCCATTCTTGCCGAATGTAAGACCTTAAAACTGTTCTGTAAAATAATATCAAGAAACGTAATTGTACCTGAGTGGAGAATCGCCTCTCGCAGCCGTCGACGATGCACTTGAAGGGTTTGTTGCTTCCGTGTGACAGTGTGTGACGTTCGAGCCATAACCGCGAGCAGGATGGTTTGCCGCGCACCTTGCAACGCTCCCACAAACATACATAGTTCTCTTTACCGACTTGCGTTTCAACGTGCGCTGCCTGAAAATACCAAGAAATAACATTGAGTACGTTTACGAAATGTTGGTAATTTTATAACAATTCATCTAGATGCCCATCTTAAGGTGTAAAAGTAAACTACGAATTTTGTGAAGTGAAACTTCGTATGGAAGGGGGTTTCAAATTCTGATCGGCAACCTTTTTGTCCGGCGAAAAGTGGTGGGGGTAAACACCGTGTCGCATAGAGTGTCGAAATCACTGGTTCTCGTCCAATCACCAAAGTAAAGCAACATTGGGCACGGTTAGTACTTGGATAAGTGACCGCTTGACCTGACCGGCCTCTTGTTGTATTTTTTAAACTAAAATGTTTCCTACAAGGAATATAAAAGTTTCAATTCTATCCTATGTATCTATGACGCGCTCTGTTTTTTAAACTTTATTTAAATAAAGTCAAAAAAACTAACTTAAAATCTACTCTGTACTCAGTAGTTATGCAAAGAATTGCTAAGAGATATACTTATTACTATAATTAAAATATTTTTGGAACTTTTTTATTGTACAATAATTATTATTTTTACTTTATTCAGGGTAACAAACAATTGTACTCAAAAATAATCATAAAAATAGGAGTAATAATCTAAAAATATTACCAACCTGTAAATGATCTAGAAGTTCGGGATCACTCTCGAACTCCTTTTTGCAATTCTCCCAAAAGCATACAATTACTGTCGTCGTCGTATCCGTACTGGTTTTTCTGCGGTCATTGTTCGATTTCACTGAACTTTTAGGAGGAAACCTAAGGGTTTTGGGCTGCTTCAAAATTGGACTCTTCTGGCACTGCACGTCCACTGAACACAAACTAACACTTAGTGATAACGATGAGTCCTCATCACACTCTTTACTCGTTTGCGAGTCACTCGGAGAATCGATCGACTTATCCGTACCTATGCCCGACTCAGATTCAGTTGTAGTACTACAGAAATTTGATTCTATCACAGTACTGTGAACATTTGATGAAATATCTTTTAGAACGGTAATTTGTGTGAATATTGTTTCTTCTCGCCTCGCGACCTCTTCTACTTTTCTCAAGTCTTCAATGTTATCTTTACTTATTTTACGTTTAAAATGTTCGTCTACACCTATATTTGTTTTTTGTGCTGCAAAGTCTTTCAATTTCTCCGATACATTATTAACACTTACAAAAGGCCTCGCGGACATCTTAATAGTTTCTAGTGGAACAATGTTATTATTAACAGTTTTTGATAACCAGGGTATATCACAGCTGAATTTATTAGATTCGCTTGAATCTGGTTCCTTGACAGTACTGCTAGGTGGATCAGTACCCTGAATGGGATTATCCGGTGGTTTAACAGGTGCTATTGGTATATTACTAGTGTGAAGTGCGTGTGTAGTAAAGTTCGTTACGCGATCATAAGACGAAGAGGGATGATTAACAATTGGATTTGAGCACACCGATTGTGATGAAGACACTGTGCTTGAACTCGTATAACTCCAAGTTTCCTTAACGTTAATATTTGGCACTGAAGTCACGATAAAACCAGGTTGCGGTACTAAAAGAGGATGACTAAGGTTGACGGCGAAGTTTGGTTTAGGTTGAACCGTCATTCCGACAGCCTGTATACCCGACACATTTTTATTCATCACCGGAATTGATTGACTCGTTACAGGTCCGGGTTTATTCACGTTAGGATAAGTCGAAGATACAGCGTTCGCAAGCTTTAAAAGAGTACCGTTTATAAGAATTTGTGCCGCGTGCTGATTAGGTATGTGATCTTGCTGCCTCTGGGTTGTCAACTGTGGAGTCGAAGGCAATACGAAATTTGGCATTTTTGCCATTAAATTAGGTATTTGAACTACAGTTCCGTTTATATTTTGCATCAAGGGAAAAACAAACTGGCCGCTCAACTTTGTAGGACTTGACACGTTGACGTTCGGTCTGTTGAAAGCTGGCATATTGTTTTGGTGTCCTAAAGTTGGTGCCTGTAAACCATTATGAGGTATTCTTAAAGTAGTTAGCATTACATTTTGAGGAACGGCAACAAATGAAGCTAAGTTATTTGATGTAACAGTACCATTGCACGGTTGTGGTATGTTTATCTGGTGACAATTTTGTAGGTTCGTTACAGGCATATTAAGTGTACTGATATTGCCGTTCACAGTCATGGATACTTGTCTCATACCATTTGGAATGGCTGGCTTCGGAGCTGCATTCATATTATTCGTATTATTTTTCAGTGATTGATTTTGATTAGGGCTAATACAATTCTGTTTCTGTAGTTGTACTTGTTTCAGATTATTGGCCTTCGACCATGTCAGATTTTTGCTGTTAGCAATGCATGCAGATGATTTACGGTTTGTTCTCTTTACTGGTTGTACCTTTTTCCAAGGCTCCTTTTTTGCCACTGCTGGCTTAGAAGTTATAGGACTTAGACTAAGATTATTTGATCCACAAGTTACACCATTCATTCTAATATCCAACGTTGTCGTAGAACTTACTACACCATTGGTTTTAATTGATTCCGGTTTTACAGAATGTGATTTTTTAGGTGATGGACTAATAGTGGTTCCGGATCCTATTCTCATCCCGACTATATCGTTGGATGCCGGTATAGGAATTTTACGTTTAGTGATATCTGTTTCTAATTTTTGGATTGTTACGATTCCATTGGCGGATGAGTTCTGTGTAACCTTAGTATTATCCAGTTTTTGCCTTTTGCCATTCATTAACCCATTAAAAGCTCCTGAAGATTGTTTCTCTTTCGAGAACATTTCTGATCCACGACGAACTTCAACAAAACCATTCATTGTCGTGTGTATTTTCTCACCGGTTTCCTTAGATCTACCGAAGTCGATACTGTTAGGGACATTGGGATTCGAATAAGATTTACCGAGATCGGTCCCAGTTGATCCTTCAGGAACAGTATTTGAAGACGGGTAAACAGGTTTACGTATACCGTCGGTTTGCTTTCCAACATCCAATAATACCTTAGGGCTAAGCGTCTGTGATAAGTATGAAATATATTTTTCTAAGTCGTGCGTAACGCCGTTTTTTGGTAGGCACTTTTTCTTAGAATCTTCATTAGCCACCGAATTACAATCCCTCTTAAGACCGTTCTGAGGCTTCATCTTGTGGTTGAAGAACTCTGTGATCCGGCGGTGATTGGGCGGATTAGGTCGACGTACAGGTGCCGGTTGTACCGCGAGCCGTCGCGGAGCCGGCGGCGCCGGATCGTTCACCCACGGTGGCATGCGCGTGCTCGCGCCCTCCTCGGTAATGCTGCACGCCGACTCTGGACTGCGCGGAGAGCGCGGTTCCGTGATATCGCTACCGCTGCAACCGCCGCTCTCCGTCGGGCTCAGCACCGCCACGCCACTGAAACAACACACGATTAACTGTTAATTACACGTCTTTAGCTAGGTATGCACGTGGATTAAATCACTTGGTTGACCCCGCGCAAGGAGAATTGTATTAAGGCGTGTGGGGGAGGACGTGAGCAGTTCGTCGTCGCGGCTCACAAGTTTCGACGCGAGGTGCATTGCCCCACGGTCCAGTGCAGTGACGCAACGAGGTTGCACTGACCGACCGATCGTCCGCCCCGGACGCACACATTATTATTTTCGGCTGCCTGACATTCACCGCACGTAGGCCAGACAGCGTCGGTTGCACACTGTGACGAATGAGCTAACAATTTTACTTATTATAAACACGTTAGAAAAAGACTTTTATTATCTAACTATACTTTTATATTCAAGATTGTTATACGCAAGTGGTAGATATCAATCATAGGTTTAAATCCGACGAGTACGTGACGTTATTCAGACTGATAAAGTGAAATACCTCTTTACCCGCATGACGCGTTTGGTTCTCACGTGTAATATTTATGCTGAAAGCATCCTTCGCGTAAACCGTTTTAGATTCTTTTGTGTAACCATACGTAAAGGTGTGATAACACCATTTTGACACATTACAAATGAAAGAGATTATTGTACGATTATGAACTTTATGTCTAATGGATAAATGTTATATTTTCGTGAAGATTGTGCAACCGATGAGTGGGAGTAGCTGGAGGGTGGCAACATCTCAATCCGTCGAGGGTCCACCCTCGGCCTTTGTGAAGCCACGTCGAAGTCGTGTCTAGGGCTGCACTCTCCCCTCCTTTGTCTTACTTTGCATCGAGCTTTGTTGTTAAATGACCCAATTCTCAAAGAGTTTTTTTTTCTCTCTGATTATGAGCTCTGGTTACTGATATAAATTAGTACGTTAAATTAAACATAAAAGTAGTTGTTTTCATTTATAATTTTCAATCAGATTCTATAAAATCAATACCGATATAATATCGTCAAAAATATTACGAAGTACTTTAAACGTTACACCTATTACGTTACGATTATAGAACTGACGTACGAATAATAAAATCAGTAGTTCTAAAGTAATCTCTAGAATCAGATAGATCTCTAGAATATTATAATCCCCTCCTACAGAAACACAAAGTTTCTGTTTTCAACATAATTGTATAGACTAGCAGCCGCCCGCAACTTCGAATGTTTTAAGGTACGTTGCGCGGAACCCTATTATTTTCTAGAATGAAAATTACTCCAAATAACTACAACTATCTACCAGTGAAAGTCCCATTATAATCAGTCTAAACATATCGGAGATAAGCCAGAACAAGCAGAACGACAGTCAACCGATTTCTTTTTTGTATGTTTCGTATATGCTTTCATATTCATTTAGTAAAAAACTGTTATATTGAAAATACAAACACACTTCGATTTTATTTATCGTTTATCGTGTAGATAGAAAAATAGATGTTCGATTTACTTAATTACATAATACATTAGACATTTGTCTGCTGAAATGTTATCGCATTATCATATCAATTAAAATATTACTTATTAGGGAATGGTAGCAGCTAGGCGAAATTCTACTGCGAAAGTACCAGCACCAAACCTATGTCTGTCATAATGTATGTGCCGCTGTGTTCCAACCTGAAGTGACGGCACGTACTGGTACATGAACTTTTTTAGCTCTATTCTCAATATACATAGACTTTATAACTTTTTTTATAACTTTATAACAGGACACACAAGATAACATGTTAAATCAATTTAAAAAAAAAAACAAATATGTTTATATACTTAATAATAAATAAGACCGCGAATCAATTTACTGAACTATAATTATTAAGAGGCCTTCTCGAAATATTGTGTCGTATTGATTGAAACAAAGATCGGCGATTCATTTTTTGCGAATTATCGAAAGCAAAAGTGGGCAATTGTCGGCGCGGTGAGGCGGTGCGGTGTGGCGCGGTGTTACGCGTTGTGGTGCGGTGCATGCGGCGCGCTGTGCCGACGCACGAGTATGTAGGTGAGGCGGACCGCGCGGACTCGGTGCAAGGTCGCGCCCGCGCCGATTCCGGTCGTTCACCCTAGCTCTTGTGCCTTCCGATCTTACAATATTCTAATAATGTAATATTTGAGTTGTTACATTTCCAAATAAGATAAATCCAATTTTAGCCGTTCCTTAATATTTTTCGTTATTTTTCAACATTTTCAAATTTTGTACATGTTAAATACGAAAAACATAAAAAAAACGAAAAGCTCTATGAGCGGCAAAATTTGAACTTCAATGTATGTGTATAAAAACTGGAACACTTAAAGAATAAATTAAAACATGTTATATGAACGATTAAAATTGGGTTTAAATCTTTTTGAAATGTAACGACTCAATTCTAATAGTTCTAAAATTCATGTACAATCGAAAACGGTTAAATGTTAATTTTTGTATTGAATAAACTACAACATTACATTGTCGAGGTTTACTTCAGAAATTTTATTTTAAAGGGAAGGCGATACATTTCTACCATTAATATTATAAGCACAATTACAACACAATTAACAATAACAACTACCTCAACACTTAAATGAGAACAAAATTAAATTGCAGTCGGAAGTATTCACTAAAAATTATTAATTATTTATAATTTCTATATCTTTCACAATAAAAAATATTGTAAAGTAGATATTCCACTAAAACGATGTCCATTCGCAGAGCTATGATGAGAATAATTGAGCGTGACCGACCACGGTGCAACGCCATGTGAGTACAGTGATATTATCGCGGTGGCAAATTAACGCGATGTACGCCCGTTATTGTACCGTGTCGCCCTCCGCGCTGGCGCACGGTACAATATCTCTTTGTGGACGGAGTGCCTTATGAATATCGACTGGACGCTATTTAAGCTATGTCCAATTACCGGTTTGCCCAATACTAATTATTATTATAGGGCAAATAAATAGTAGGTGATTAATAGAAAAGGTTTTACTATTGTGCCCTATTTAAGGCAAGTGGAATTTTGGTGTAAACAGAAACATGACGTTACGCTTATCTTAAGTTTTTTGAATATAATTAATTTATCGATATATCCGTTTTTATACCTAGCTCTGTGTTTTGATAAATAAGTAATAACAAAAGGAATATTGTTTAAATATTCTCAGTGTGACCTACGTGCATCAATTATCATGACAATCGGTCGAGCAATACAAAAGTCGACATGCAGCAGCGCCACGTTGTAACCGAACTATAGAAAATTTGAAAACTGTAATCCGATAAGTTTAATGGTGACCATTTAAACGATATTAGAGTTTATTTCATCGATTTCAGACAGGTTGATATATTTTAAAACATATCACACCATTCATTAAAAAAAAGATGTAACTCAAGATTTACGTTCTTCGAGTTTTCACCAGAAAGTAAATAAACGTTGTGAAAAGAATACGTCCAATTCAACGACCACTTCAATACGATCAAAGCCATGAAAATAAATGACTGCCATTTTCTTTTTGATTTAAACGTGTGGAAATCTTAGTACCAGTAATGTGATCGAATTTAGAGATGCACTGGTTTTACTTCACTTACTTGAAGATAATTGTTCATTTTAAATTAATTAATTTTTATTTGTATAATGCACTACTTTATATTTGTCGTATTAAAAAAAATGTACTTGGTTTTCGGTGATATTGGGCCTTCATTAGGTTTTATACTAATTATTATCGTAGTGCATTATGCTGTTACTCCGTTTGTATGGAAATTATTTTATAACGTAATTACATAATATTTAATTAATTAATAATTCAATTATTCAATAAATATTATTTTAATTCAACTGTGCTGATGTGCATATAATAACCAGGGTAATATGTAATGTACATAACAGTACAGTGAATTAACTACGATTTTTTAAAATGCTTATTTAAACGTCTTTCTTTTAAACATTGTGGTATTTTCTAGATCGACCAAATAGCAATATAATTACACTACTTATTCCTACATTAAGAATAGACTTAAAGCACTTCAGATTGTAACTCGGGACGTGTAAACATGGTCAAACGTTCAATGCATTTTCTTATAAAACTGAATTGTTGAGTCACTTCTGTTTTTAATTAAATACTTAATTAGTAATTGTAAAGTAATTGTAAATAAAATAAGTAATTGAGAATACTTTAAGGTGTACGTGTATGTATTACAAATAAATTTACTATTGGAGAATATATTTTTAACGCTTGATTCTATTATTTATCAGGTAAAATGTGACCACATTTCAAAGATATTCAAAACATGTTTACGTTTTTGATGTGCATTGCAATTTACCCTATTTATTAATAAATACATTATTATATTGTTGTTAATAATAAACCAAAACAAGTTAATTTACTTTTATATCATATCAAATCAAATCAAAAATACTTTATTCAGTTTAGGCCCTAGTAAGGCACTTATGAATGTCAAAGACTACTTACCGTTTCGGAAAACAACCCAGTCATCGAGAAGAACCGACAAGAAACTCGATCGGGTACATTTTTTAAACATATATTTCCAATACATTATATAATGCTTTTAGTGGATGCACAGAGAGGAGTCAATTCCAGACATCACTATCATTCACATAATGATCCACTCTATAATATCCTTTTGAAACGAAAACCCGTTTGACATGGCGCTTAAATTTACAGTCCGGCAAATCGGTAACATGCTTTGGGACTTTATTGTAGAACCTAACACTATTACCTAAAAAACTATTACTGGTTTTGCTAAGTCTGAAACATGGGACCACCAGTTTATTACAGTTTCTAGTATTTAGATTATGCCGGTCTTTTACTTAATTCAGTTTCTCAAAGTTATTCAGGACATACATTAAATTATCAAGAATGTATTGGGAGGGCAGAGTTAAGTATACCGAAGTCCTGGAATTTCGTTTTTAATGATTCGCGAGGTCCCATATTATATATTGCCCGAACTGCCAGTTAAACTGCATAAACAATATCAGCAATACTCTACCTGCTTCTTATATCATTAACAAACATTGGTAAACTAGGAAAATGGTAAAGAGTATTGTTTTTCTACCGTACTCTCATAATTAATGGGCCGAAATACTATCTACTCTAGATACAGATTATAGTTAAGTTAGTCATAACTATGTTCAGTGGGATGCAATATATTGTAGGAAATTTCGCACGCTCTAAGGACAAATATAATTAAGTCATTCACAATTGTATCTTTTTGAATACAAAAAGTTGTAAGAAATTTTACTCTAGGAACAGACTATAGCTAACGCAGTCATAATTGTATTTTATGGGATACAACATATTGTAGGAAATAACAAATGGTTTTACAACAGATTATAGGTAAGCCAGTCACAATCCTATTTTGTGGCATATAACATTTTTTTAGATATGATAATAGGAGGCAAACGAATAGGTTTTTCACCTGATGTTAAGTGAACACCACTGTCCATAGACACTTGCAACACCAGAAGAGTCTCAGGTGCGTTGCCACCCTGTGTTTGGGGGAGGGAGAGAGAGGGGAGGTGGGTTATCCCGCGCTCTCACTGACCGAACGAAACGCAACAATGAAAGCACCGTTACTTCACGTCGGTTTTCTGCAAGAGGGTGGTACAACCCCGGACGAGCCGACCCATTCACGCTGAAACCAATAATAGCTTCAGCGTGGCTCTACCACCACGAAAAAATAAAGTAATTTAATTTAAAAAAAATCCCAATAATGCGTACTCTTTATCAATTCTAGAGTAGCAACTTACTAGGTTATAAAACTCAGTTATATAGCCGAATCATAATGTATGTACATCTTATATATTATATACAAGATATCTTCTATACATATATTCAAATCAAATCAAATCAAAAATACTTTATTCAGTTTAGGCCCTAATAAGGCACTTATGAACGTCAAAGACTACTACCTACTACTATTAAGAATTTAAATCCAACGTGACTGTACTTTTTCGATTTTCGTGAAAAAAATTGTTGCAGGTGTCTAGCCATAAGTATAAAAAAAGTTTTTAGAAATGTCTGTCTGTCTGTCTGTCTGTCTGTATGAACACGCATCACTACTAAAGTACTACGTTCACAATAAAACCACACCAAGAAAATCATAAAGCATATCTTCGAGAATGACTTAGTCTTTGATCCATTAAAATCGGTCCACTCTATCAAAAGCTATTGTAATTTTAATGACGACTCGGCGTAAGTACAAATGAAAAGTAGATAAGTAAATAGACTTAATACATCCAGATAACTTTATTAATCACTGTTTTTTACATAAGGTTCCACGTGAACGAAGTCGCGGGCACGGCTAGTGTTTAATAAATATTCATAAACAGTTAGGTAATAAGTGCAAACCAGCCGATAAGGCGCGAAATGCCCTGCCACCGAGTTCCGTGCGCCCGTTTGACGAGTTTCTAGGAAACGTAGCTCACGATCAATGCTAATTGTTCTGAGAAGTTACTATGAAATAATACTACACGCGTGGTAATTACATAACCGAAACCTGGTAGAGGAGGATGGGGCTGAGTTTCATTGTTTATTTGAAATAATTAATCATTTTACCGTTTACATTAGCCTGGTACTTCATTGTTTCAGTTACAACTTATGCAAGATTCGTTGTATCTACAAGATCAATAACGTTCAATAAAGCATATAGGAAAGAAAAATTACTAGTTCTAGTATAATAACTAGTTCAATTAAAGGATAAATTAGTTATTTATTAAATTAACCTCTATCCGTTTCAGACAAAAAGAATTATGCTTTTTGTTCTAAAATTAAACGTTAATTTCTAGTCCGCAATTCGGATAATGAAAGCCCATCAGACGCGGAACGTTGCATGCGCCCGTACTTGTGCATATGCAAGCGAGGCGACGCTACGAGGACGCCTAACGAGTGGGCGTACAAAAGCGCAAATAACACGTCAACCGCACATGCAGTGGACAGACCCTCGCGCGCTTATAGCTCTTCCGTCGCTTCGCATACTCCCCCCATACAATTCAGACTCCCCTATATTGACAAGTTTCGAGTTACGACTACGGTATAACTTTATTAAGAGAATCAATGAAACGCGCTGTTTATTCATACTTGCTTTAAATTTGTACAAAATTTTATATCACCCCTAGTCAACTATTTATCTATTATTTGTATTGAAGTTTTTTTTAATAAAAACTATCACACATAAATTACACTACCTCATACTACATTTATCTATTGTATCTTTATCTATTAAAAAAAAACGATGACCGTCTAAATGATCACGATAAAAGTTACATAGTCAAGAGTTTTTTTATATGGAAAATTTCTATATTATTAATTTAATTGTAACTCGTTACTAAGCAGCGCTTATCTTTTTATTAAGTTTACGAGTATTTGTAAGTTAAGCCTTAAGTTAAGACTAAGCCGCAGGCGATTGCTAGTTCCTCCTTACGCTTTACAATTGAATAGTCAAATTGGAGATTAGAAGTATAATCTAAATAGTTAAAATTTCCGTTTTTTTACTGTAATATATATTATCAATTATATTACGATAATTGGAGAATAGCGACAACAAAAAGAAACGTAATCCCTCAAACCGACAAACGTAAAGTCGTCGTAATCAGAGCGAATGTCCAATTCTTTCGGGGGCATAAAATGAAAAATGATTTTGTTTAGCGTTTGAAATTGATCATCACGCGGGGGCCGCTCTCCGGGGATTTGAGACCCCGACGAATTTCGCCCGGGGTTTTACTTTGTGACAACGGAACCCCGCTGCGCACATGTGGCCCCCGGCCTGTCAGTTGCCTCAACATATACACGCCTAACGACAAACTAGCATTTTAAATCCTCAACGTGCTTATAGAATTACTTACATACCGAGTATTTAATTAAGTTAATCACTTGTAATTACGTTAATTAATGTATTACTGGAAATACTTTAACTATAACGTGTATTTTAAATCTAAGTTTTTTTCTTCTTCTATGATGTAAGCCATGTACAACGTCACGGCCCGTGTCTTAGCGCGTTTTAATCCACAATTTAAAACTTATTCGGTGTCATTACAAAAAAGTTAAATACCTATTGAATACTTGCTTTAAAAAGGTTTCGTATTAAATGCACCGCGCTCGCCCGAGGCAAGTTCGCGTTATACTTTTTTGCAAATCTAACCTAACATAACCAAAGCGAGACAAAAGAACAAGATGGCGAAAATTCAGCGACCGCGGTGCATTTAATTCGAAACCTTTTTAAAGCAAGTATTCAATACGTATTTAACTTTTTTAATAAGATTACAATACAGCTTCCCGCCACCTAGGGCTAGTTATAGTAGAATTGATAGCATAAAACCTCCCGTGTGAAAGAAGAGGCAAGTGACTGTTGATCGGTCAAACGATCTTGAAGTTCATCGACCTCAAATATACCGATACACGTCATACGAGTCGTAACGTTTTTGGGTCAAATATTGGGAATAAAGATGAAAGGTAAATATCCCAGCAGTAAGTGATTTCACCCTACGAAAGATGTTCACGACGAATCGATAACAAAATTATTTTCCTACTAAAATTATTAAATTCCTTGCAATTATTCATAAATTAGCATTTTTTATGTTCGTAATAATATCATACATTCTAATGTGATTAAGTGTGATTCGATTCTCAATTTGGAATAATTACATTTAACTATTTCATTATATTTTACTGAGACAAATATTTAACAATCATAATAATTTGAAAAAAGTAATTATACATTAATAAGCCTTCGGAATGATTTCCAAGAAACAATTACATTTTCGTCTGAAACGCGTGACAAAGGCTATTACAAATTTTCAGAGAATTCGTGATTTAAAAAAAGGTATGCAGGCTGGTCACGCTATTGTCATAAAATGCAACGTTCCTGTTTTATGTTATAATATCACCAAAGAAACTCAATATCTATAGATATTGTTCCATTAATATTGGACAGGTCTCCACTTTCTGGAATAACATATCTTCTCACTCATATATATTCGCTAATATATCAAGTAAGTTATGTATTCGAATATCATGTATGCATACTCGTATCATATATATTAATACGTGAAGCCTAAACTTTATATCCCTTTTTAACGGAATTGGGTGAACGGATGAACGTGAAATTTGGCATAGTTAAAGTTTATATGGAGGAGAAGTGCAGAAAGCTATTTATTTTATATAAAATGCATTAGAAGTACATTAAATTAATTAAAATATGCATTACTCACACTACTGCTTCAATTTTACACAACATATACACACATGTAAATAAAAAAAAACATTTTGACATCTGTCAATAAAGGACTTCAAAAAAGGTTGTGAAGGAGGTTGGTATGCTCGACTGTATGTATTATTTTACTCTTACGATCCAATTACCCTTTTTCATTCTACATTCAACAATGATATTAACCCTAATAAAATTCAAACTTAAAAAAATCAATGAACTATGGTCGATGTCGACCACTGGGCGCCCATTAGTTTACATAGTAGATCCTTTTATCTAAAGAACATCATTACAGATTCAATTGTTTGTATACACAGACGTCAATAAATATTCATATATTCATTTTAGTTATTATCACATACATAATGTATCTACTATACATCCTTTAAATTACATACTTTAGTTCATGTCGAATTCGACAATATTTTGTCGAATGTAAAAAATAAATCACGCTTCACTTCAATTTCAAACGTATCGTAAATGACAACGCAATCGACAATAAATCGAACGAAAGTGAACGAGAATCCTCCGTGTGTCTAGATCGGAAAGAATAAAACTCTGGTTGCGCAGCTTTCCATCTGTCACAACGCGAAACTGGTTTTCAATGTCGCACCGTGATATTATGTCACCGGGCGGCGTACATTACGTCATTACTACCCATTCATTTGCGGGTGAAAGGAAGTCGCGTGAGAATCGTGTCAGCGAGGGCGGCCCGCGCCTCCCTATCGGACCTCCCCCTTTATGCCCCCCTTGCGATTATTATGCTAAGTCGCCGCCTGGGGTGAGTATTTCGCGCATCTGCTATTTATTTACGCGTTTTACATTCATGAAAGCCGTGATTGCCTAGTAACAAGATCAAAGTAAGTACTGGATGGTTCACATTTTTGTAAAAGTAATTCGTAATTTCATATTAAAATTTGAAAAATCGTTATTAGATTAGTTATTATTACATATAATCTTTTTTTGATTCTAAATATTATTTTAAGCCTACATAGTAACGAGGGTAAGCACAGCTCAATCCAAAAACAACGACGACCGTCTAAAGATCTAAAATCCATTGGCACACATCGATGTCATGCTGGCCTGCTAGTCTTTAGCCAGCGGGAATATACACAGACCTTAAAAAAGTCACTATAACGATGTTCTCAACACGTGCTTTTACGTTACGTCACGCATTACGTTAGAGAATTTACAGAATCACAATTTGTTCCATTTCTTTTCTTCCAGTCAGTTTACTTATTTTTAACCTAACAAAATATATTCTTATGTCATTCTATCGACCGACAGAGAGGCGTGAATATACATTATTACTTTCATGGGATTGCGTAGTCACTCAGCTGTGTCGAGGCGTCGTCCTCACAGTTCATTACGTTACGTTACTAACTTATTTTTTGCATTTCGCCAAGCGATAATATCCCCTTTGGCGTCCGTCATAGGGTCTCCCCCTTTATAGTGGCGATGGGAAATAGGTTACGGGGCGCACCCAGCGTGACGCTCCGCCAAACGTAGTTCAATTGATTTCGTCGCCGGAGTGCCATGTCGGAGTGCTCGTAATCGTTCCGCGATACGAGTTTATGAAAAAAAAGAGCAATAGAACGAAGCTCAATTCCAGAAAAAAAAACAAACAAAAAACACGTATTGCACATCTATTTCATTGTTTTTTTTAAAATGAAAAGCCATAATAAAAAAAAAATTAATGATATATCCTTATTCCCAAGACTTATCCAGACAACAGGTATCCTTTACAAGTATCCGCATATAAAACGTATTAATAATGTTAGAATACGAATCTATTATGATAATAAAAATGAATTTCAAAATATGTTGCTAAGCGCAAAACTTGAAGACTGCTCTGGTCCAATTCGTGTAATTTTTGATTTGATTTATTCCTTAAACTCTGAGGAAGGTTTTTATGGAGAGAAAAATTGGAAATATTGCACGGAGAAACCTAAAAATCAGTTTTCTTTTTCTGTAATTGTGAACGCAACTCCAAATTGCTATTAGCAACTTGAACGCATCCGTAATGACAATGCTTTTTTTTCATTTTAGAGTTGACGTATGTAATTGTACCGTTTTACTGCAGTTTGATTTAAAAATTTCGCCGTCTCAGTTTGTATTACGGAAAAGCGAACAGTCTCTATGGGGTAGCATAACAAAATGTTTCCATATGTTGGTATGTATCTACTAAAAAAATCATATTAAGGCGAACTGAAGTTCTAACTAGTAGTATATATAAAATCCGAATGATAGAATTAAGGACTGACAGAAAAACCTTCATTCCCAATAAAGATAAGATTGAACAAGTGATGACCGTTTATTGATTGAGTTCGTGAGGCACACAAACATACACATGTGTGTCTCACTAACCCACACATGTATGAATAATTTTACCAGTTTAGCTTACTTAGTTTCGCGATGTTTTGTTCAAAGCAACAGCCTAAACCTAGGTTTGACAATTTCGACAGCCTTGAGCATGTTGCCTTAAACGCTCGCCCAAAAAAGTCCGAAGAAGTTGTGAAGGCCCGTCATGTCAGGTCAACAGCGAACAGACAGTTTAAAAAAAAAAATTAAACGACTGTTCAGCGACAATCGCCATTATAGTGTAATGCGTCGAAGATAGACAGTACCTACAGCTGTATCATTATAACTATATGGTGGCGCACCATATGCGCATCGTGACCTATCGACGTTAATCATTTAAGAAAACAAAAAGGAACAATTCCAACGAATCAATACTACTTTCTTATTTTCATCTTAAATCGTTATTATTCAAACCCGTATGATTCAGTTATATAGAGTTCGAAAACTGAATAGAAATAAGCAATATAGAAGATGCGACGGAGCAAACTTCGCAAAATCAATTTCCCTTTCGACGAAACCGGCGATAAACCGATAAACGCGTTAAACTATCAAACAACACTTTGGACAGTTTCGATACCGACTGAAAATCCTATATATAGAATCTATATAAACACTGATGATGCTATATCTAAGATAGATAAACTTCAACAGCATTTGAGAGACCACCATATAAGTTGCTATTCCCGATTGTTTTATTTTAACACCAGGTTATTTTATTTAATTTTGTTATAACTTGCAATTAAATGAAGCTGGGCTATATTTTATTGTTATTATGTTCTATATAGCAATTAAAAACTTTAAAACCGGGTGATTTTTTAGAAATGATTTCTTTATTATTAATTATTTGTTACTTGTTACAAGGCGGCACTAGGCTAAATTTGATTAAGTGTTTATTGTAAGGTAACGCAAGCTAAATCGCGGGCGATTGCTAGTACTCCCTTATATTTTACAAAGGGAGATAGAAATATAGTAAAATATAGTAATAAACATTTCCAATTTATTTCTTACTGTAATATAAATCATCAAAACCTGTACTTATTACGATAATTGGAGCAAAATATTAGCGACACTAAAAATAAACGAAATCCCTAAAGCAACAAACGTTACTCTGAAGACAAACAAAATTCTTTAATTAATAAATGTACAAAAATAAACGTCGTGTTTTATAAACGTTCGCTTATTTAAAGATACGATGTAACGTTTTCGCGTCGGAGAAAGACGTTGCAGTCTGTATCCGGTTACGTCTAGTCAGGAAATAAGCGGATCCACAGCGAGAGCATTGTCTACGAGTCGTTACTTCGCTTAATATCCGCGACGCGGCGGTTTACAAAGCAACGCCCCCTTGCGTTTGAACTTTGAGTCTTGTTTTGCTTTTGTCATGAACCTTTAAGCGTATATAAAACTAGCTTCTGCCCACGGCTCCGTTCGTGTGGAATAGTTACTTTGGGCTAATAAATGGGCTCCCAAATGGAAAAATAAATAAATTTTGAAACATTCTTCATTGGTGCTTCGCTACGGATGGTTTTAGCTTGATGATAGCCTAAAGACTAAAAGTGTCACGTAAGTTCTTAATTACAAATACATTGTGTTTTCTCTTTTTTTTTCAAAGTTTACTTTAAAGGGATCACGAAAACGAAATTTTTCGTGCAGGTGCTTCGTTTATAACAAAACATGTATTTTATTCTTATTTAATAGTATAAATTAATATTATAAATGTGTGTTTGTTACGCTTTCACTCCTTAATTATACAACTAAATATATTAAAATTTTGCTTACACACTGCCACCGGCTACAGAAAAAGGCATAGGGTACCTAGCTTTCATTACGACTTCACTGCTTAAAGATCGGTCAAACCTATCGAGCAAAACTAATTATGAATAAATTAACAGTGAAACAACGTAATTACAGTTACAAATTTTGAACGGCAATTAAAATTGTATGTTTAATTACGGGCTAGAATAGGATTAATAGGAGTACCTGTATCGCACAAATTTAACTTAATTTCCAGACGTCGCGTCGATCAGTGTATGTGCTATTTCACGGTTCAGATATATCGACCTCATCGATTTATCAGTTATGCAACGTCATGACACAGTGATAGTACACAGTGTACGACCCGAACTCAGACTAATCTCCGAGGTCACATAATATGTCGATTGATAAGACGTTTAACGTGTATTATATCATTCACTCCAGTTTATATAAATAAACATTACTTTACGATCGACCGCAAGCATAAGACCAAATCGTAATTTCGAACGAGAAAGTCGGTATTTGTTTATTAAAAAAAACACTTCTTTGGCGTAACAAGATAAAAATCTTTTTTGTAAAATTATTATCTTTCGCCTTATTCTACGTTTGTAGAAAAAACGACACTAACAATAGAAA
>MU158929.1:31663-42821 GCA_015888305.1 Antheraea pernyi
AGAACAAATACAAAATTGGAAATAAAAGTAGTATAAACTTTTTGCATAGGAAAACAAAATAAACTTCGAGAATGTTTGCGATAGAAACTTACCACGTTACCATGGCAACGTATATAATAATAACGTAATCGCTCAAAAGCAAAAAAAGTGCCCGATTTTGAAACATTCTTCATTGGTGCTCTGCTTCTATTGGTCTTAGCGTGATGATATATAGCCTATAGCCTTCCTCGATAAATGAACTATCTAAAACCGAAAGACTTTCTCAAATCAGACTGGTAGTTCCTGAGATCATTGCGTTCAACCAAACAAACAAACAAACTTTTCAGCTTTATATATTAGTATAGATATAGATAGATATATATATATATATATTGAATACTTAAGAATGTGCTATCTCATTTTATCAACTTTTCAGCTTTATATATTAGTATAGATATAGATAGATATATATATATATATATTGAATACTTAAGAATGTGCTATCTCATTTTATCACAGTCTAAAAATTCTATATACATTTATAGTAAACTATACCAAGCAAGAGTTCCGATCGGACCGTCGACTCGAGCGGTTGTCCGTTTTGCTGCGCGCGCTAAGTTCGATTTTAATACTCGTGATTTAGTGACGTCAGTTATGTTTCGATCCGGCACACCTGCGCTACACACCTGCGTTTCACAGCTGCGTTCTTTTTCCTGGAACTGAGTGAGACCTTTCCTTTGTATTTATTTATTGCTTTATCTATTTCTTGGTATATTTATTTATTTACTCATTTATTTATCTATTTATTTACGTATTTCTTTAATTCTTCAGTGATTTATTTTTAAATTTATTTACTTTTTATTGTTTGTTTTTTTAAGTAGTCTTATGTTGTTTTTCCCCTGTCTTGCTCAGGTACTTATTTGCGTTGTTTTCCTATTTTGTTTAGTTTTAAACAGCTCCCTTTGATCCGGACTCGGGATAGTCCGTTAAATTCATTAAGGCGCGCCCCCCTGCCCCTCTGGCAGGGAGGTTTCACATGTCTTCCTCCGCCCCACTCCCCTCCTCAGGCCCCGGTATGGCCTCCGATCGAGAAGTCGGCCTCTTAGAGACCGAACTTATTAGCCTCCGCGGTTTTATATCCAGCATCTGTCCTCGTCTCGTAGACGATTACGATGCGTACGCTGCGAAGCGTCGCATCGAGTTCCCTCACTCTTCCAAGCCCGCTCCCTCGATCTATGCCAACATCGAGGCAAGCAACAATTTTCCCATCCCACCCGTTCACGATAGTGACGATAGCGATAGCGATTCCGATTCTGGCTCCGATATGGAGCAAGACCCTCCTGCTCAGCAAGATCCTCCTGCTGAGCAAGCCCCTCCTGCGGACGATGGCTTCACCACCGTCACGCACCGCAAACCGCGCAAGAAGCGCTCCAACTCCTCATCAGATCCGGAAGGCAGTTTGCCCTCCAAAAAAATAGTCAATGTCGATGGCGCGAAAGTGCCAAAGACGACACCAGCGCCCTCTAGACCCGCTTCGCCTAAAACTGCGGGTTCCGCAGTTTCGGGCAAAAAGCCCCGCCCACCGCCCCCCGTTACGATCCAAGACAAAGCGTCTTGGGTTGAAATTTCTAGCCTGCTGGAAACGGCAGGCATCCCTTACACCTCCGCTGTGAATACCGCTGTAGGTATTCAGGTGAAGGTAGCCACGTCCACCGCCCATCGTGACCTCACTCGTTTCCTTCGGGACAACCAGTGGGGTTATTTCACGCACTCTCTCGAAGAGGAGCGTAAACTACGGGTTGTGATCCGTAGGGTTCCTTCAGAACTCCCGACTTACGACATTTCCGACGACCTCAAAGAACAGAAGATTCCTGTTCGCGAGGTTCATCGTATGCGCTCTCCGCGCACCAGGGCTCCATATGATATGGTTCTCGTTGTCCTCGATCGCACCCCTCAAGGGAAAGCGATCTTCAATCTCACATCCCTCTGCGGCCTCTCCGGCGTTATCGTCGAGCCGCCGCGCAAAACGTCTGTGCCCTCGCAGTGTCACAACTGTCAGGTGTACGGACACTCCGCACGAAACTGTCTCCTGAAACCCAGGTGCGTTAAGTGCCTCGGCGACCACTCCACCAAGGAGTGTTCTCGCACTAAAGACTCCCCCGATCCCCCGAGCTGTGTTCTGTGCCGCGGCGTGGGTCATACCGCGAATTATCGCGGATGTCCCCGCGCCCCGCGCACAAAGCGCCCTCGCTACCCCAGGCAGGCGTCGCCGTCTAAGGCGGCCGCCGCTCCCGCCCGCCCCCGACCCCCGCCTCTCATGTCCCGAGAGGCCTTTCCGAGCCTGCCGAGCACGTCTCGTGCACCGGCAGCGTCCGCACCCGCGACTAGCGCGCCCCCCCGCCCCTACCGGGCCCCTCAGGCTCCGTGGGCTCCTAAGCCCGCGTCCCAGCCCATTCCCAGACCTCCGGCGGCTAATCCTTCACAGGATCACCCCGCCTACTCCTTTTCCCTATCGAGTATTGACTACGCAGGTCAATTACTCATCTTCCACGAGATCTCGGAGATCTCGGCATACGAAGAAACCGCCCGAAATCCTCTTCTAGGATCCGTCACTGCAATACATAGGTTTCCAGCCATCGCGGCTACATTACAACGGCTCGCGCGCGCAGCTGTTCAAAATAAATAACTCATATAAGATAGAGTAAATCGCGTATTTACGTCTATCTTCCCCTAAAAACGACCGTTCAATAATAATAATTTTTGTTATGTCTATTTTTAGATTCCGGCGTCGTCGCCGTTAAGTAAATTTAAATTCGATCTTATTAAATGCGTGTTGCGCCCGCGCTTTTGTAATCGATCTTATTTAGCTCCCGCACACATCGCGGATCTCAGTAATATCTCGAGCCTAGGTCGTCCCCGCGCGGAGCCCTCGTGATATTATTATCGCGATACAGTGACTCACCTACATCACTTGAACACACATATGAGATCATCTCTCTCACACACGTGCACATACATACACATGGTGGGAGGGTTTTGTTTTTTTCCCTCATCGAACTGAATCGAATAGTTTTAGTTCGTTTCAATCCGATATACACGTATTCATTTGTGAATCATGCAATTTCGATTGTATGGTTCACAAATATATATATGCGAGCAAAACTTACTTTTATATATAACTTTTTGCTTATTTTTCATATAAAACCACACAGTGGCGAAGAGCTATTTTAAAGATTTTATTTTTAAATTGCTATGCAATTATAACAGGCATTTGATATTTAGAAGAATAATTTAAAAAACCTTCTCATTTATAATTTGAAATTTAAAAAGTTTGACCAACAGACATTGACATCAAATGGTATTCAATTGCAATAGTACTTCTAAAACTGACTCCTAATAATATAAATCGGTTATATCTACTTTAAGTTTATTAAACTGACTGTGCTTTACTTGATTGTAAATAACATCTTATATATAAAATTCTCGAGTCACAATGTTAGTTACCATACTCCTCTGAAACTATTTAACCGATTTTTATGAAATTTTATATGTATATTCCGTAGGTCTGAGAATCGGCTACTATCTATTTTTCAGACCCCTAAGTAATAAGGGTTGTCCACCCCTAACATTTATTTTTTACCTTTTTAACAAAAAAATTTTTAAATTTTATTTTGTTATAATGAGGCATTAAAAATACATACAACCCTAAATTTTCACCCTTCTAACACTAACCCCTATTTCTTAATAGTCATTTTAGTGATTAATAATTTTTCATCCCACTCGAGAACTGATCAATTATTTTGAAAATTATTTCATTATTAGAAAGGTATATTAGATTACCGTTTATTTAGGTAAATATATATTATATAGTAAATGGGGTGTGGAGGTGAGGGTCAAAGGAACAACCCAGTGGATATCGGGAAGACATTTCTTGCCAATATATATATATATATATAGTATAGTTTCGAGTCACAATTGGACCCGATAATATAATCGGGTTTTAAGTTTTTTAAGATTTTTAGCGTTTGTCAATAAAATTGGAACCGGTAATAACCTATTTAGTGCAGAGGAAGTTGCACGGGTCAGCTAGTGATTTATAAAATTAATTATACCTTTTTGATTTATTTACAGACTAACAGATTTGACGTGGTCTCCAGATGGCAACACATTACTGGCTTCAAGTACAGATGGATTTTGCTCCATCATTACATTTTCTAACGGTGAATTAGGCGAAGTGCTCCCTGATGAAGAAAAGGCGACTGAAAATCCTTCAGGTAAATATTTCAAATCAAATATCTTTGTAAGATTTTATACTACTACTTGGTTACAACATTTTACATTTTTTTAAATTATTTAATTTCAGAACCTATGGATGTACAGACTGAAGAACAAAATGACACACCCAAAGAAAAGCCACACGAATCAAAGACGCCTCCAAAAGATCCATTTATAAAATTCAAAGCACCAACAGAGAAATCTTCCACACAAGTGACGCAACCTCAGGTAAAGACACCAGTGAAAATAGACCTTTTGGAAGAAGTCGCAATGCCTTCATGGTCAGATAACAGTTGTAATGACATTATAAAATCTAAAGAATGTGAGTCGATGGACACGTCCGATGTCACAGTCATTGAAGACAGTGAAGACATCAAACTTGTCTATGATGATACCGAGGAAACGAGATCAGAAACAGAAAAATCCGTACAATCTCCAACAGCGAGTAACAAATCTACAACCAAATCCAAACAATCTCCAACTCAGGCGAAACAATCTCCTACGCGAGACAGTAAATGTCCCCAAAGGAAGGTTGCGAGTCCATTTTTACGTCAAGCGAAAGTAACAGATGTCAAAGAGCCCGCGAAAGTGACGAGCGCACAGAGTCCCAAAGCGCCACGAAGAGTCACTTTCGTCACGTTATCCAGCCCTAAGAACAAAAAGAAATGCTAAATGTATGACAATGTATATTTAAATTATAAATAGCTTTAAGATTTTCGAACTTTTTGTTTTATTTCATTACTTACCATAACTTCAAAGTAATGTTTCACTCCATTCTGTCAGGCCAACATCTTTTTTATTTCATTAATATAATCGCTTGACAAAGTTACGACACTATACAAGTATGATGGTGGCGAACACCGAGCTGCCTGCGAGCCTACATGCAGAACTAGATAATCCCAAAACGCGAAAAACAAGTCACAGTGTCGGGTTTATCAACACGTACAAGAAACTATTGAAATACTAAATACATTAATAAAATTTACAAAAACTGTCATGATTAACTACATATACCAGGTGAATGTTTAAAGCGTCACATCCTAGACCCCTGTGGTAGTTCATGGTCACATTTAAATTATAAAATAATAATGTCAAAATATATACTAAAAAATAACCTTAGTTAAAGTTCTCAGACTTTCTAAAGTATAAGAACGATACTTTTAAACATAAAAAAAATCACGTCTAAACAACATTACGGGGCGCTACCAAGGTTAATCATTACGTAACTGGTTATCGTGGGAACGCCGCACGGTCGAACAAAGGGAAGCGAGGCGCAGGACTGTGTAATTCACGGGGGGCAGCGTAATTCATTGCTTTCCTTATTATTACACGAGTTCGTTTTTGCGTAAATCACCTGATGTTGAGTGTATAGCAGTTTCGCGTTTCTCGAGATAATTACGTCAAAGATTAAGCACCTTTTTTATTAATTGTTTTAAAAAGATAATCGACTAATGATTATTCTGTAAAAATATTGCTGTAAGTAGTTACAAGCTGCTGTAGTTACAAGTATGCAACGTCTACCTTTTAACCCGTGGCAGTTTAGTGGTTTGACCGGTGGAATATCAATACGATGTGCCAACTAATTTAAATTGGTAACACTATCGGGTGACGGTAAAGGAAAACACCGTGAGGAAGTCTGAACCTGGGAAATGTTCTTGTAGTACTACTGTACGTGGGGCAAACATAGAACTGTGGATTTCTCAGAGTTTAAAATCGGTGATATGTCGTGAACTGGCGTGGTGGATATGCCCCATACCTTTCTTTGGGATGAGGCTTATGACCCTGCAGTCGGTCTCTTACAGGCTGATGAGATGATCATAATGATCTATCTAAATATCTTTTCATAATAGTAGGAGTAAAATAAAACTACAATTCATAAGTAAACATTTATAATAAATTATTTACAATACAATGCGTAATCTATCACGATCGAAACGAAAGTGAGATGTAACAAAATATATTTTTCATCAGAAATTACTATTTACGACTTTACGTAACTAATTGTTCGGACAACATGTTATTTGTTGGCGAAATATGAATCCGGTTTATGACTAATATTCATCCAAAACAACTGAAAATTCATTGAACATGTAATAAAGTATTATTCGTGCGAAATGTAATTCAGTAAGAATCGTCATAGGAGGAAAGTCTCGATATAATTGGCTTTCTACTTTAGCACATGCTAATAGAAGAACTTCAGTTGTAATAATATAAGTGGGCAAATGAAGATTAAAAAATTAACACAAAAAATATATGGAAAATGGCTAATCCAACACATTTTCCATATGGACAGAGAATGCCAATATCAAGTTAGACGTGCACACTACACGGACTAGAAAATCCAACGTAACACTGGCAAAAATATGGGATTATGGCATTATAGAGTAAACAAAAAATAAACTAATACAATATCCAAATATTATGTCAAAGTTTAATGCCATCCATCAAAATAATTGAAAGAGGTTGATTTCAAAAATACATTTCTAACATGCATATTTCATTAAAAGCATCATTTTGTGTCAAGATTTTTTTCATATCAAATCAATTTAGTACATAACACTGCCATTTCTAAATATTTTATCAAAAAATTATGTTTTTTTTTAAATGAACTAGAAGAGGCTTGCGAATAGACCGTTTAACGTTTCTTTATAGAAAATTTCAATGTTATCACATTTTAGACGTCTTATTAAAAGTATCATTTTGTGTCAATTTTTTTAAATAATATAATATTTTAGTACGCGACACTTGTCGTTTCTAAATAATTTATCCTTAAATTATATTTATTTTTTTATAAACTAGAAGAGGCTTGTAAATAAACTATTGAACGTTTCTATATCAGCAAGCATTATGTAAATACATGAGATTGTAAATATATCACATGATTTAAATGTTTTAAGTTATATCTTTATAGGATATTTTATTTCAATGTTATCACATTTTAGACATACTGTATATATTTTAACAAAACCGAATTCACGATTCGCCAAACCAAAAAGGTCAAATAATTCTATTACATACATGTAGAGAAAATCTCTACTTTTATAGTATTATCTATTGTAGGAGTATAAGCTTCGATATGAGATTTCAAACAATCAATTTCTATATATACCAAGTCTTAGTGAAGATATCAAACTAAATAGTGGTTATTAACTCTTGTTTAATTAATTCCTTCGTCCCATTTGTTCTGAATGTGGGCAAATTTGGATATTGTTCAAAGTCTCGGGTCTCGAAAGTTCCATAGAGCAGAAGTAACAAACAATAGGCTTCTCAAAATGAGAGGCTTTTTACATGTTTTTAGAATTTGGCCAAAATCTAGATTTAAATGATGATGAGGTCCAAGATGACAAACACGCGATACCTAGAAGGATTGGCTCTCAATTGCAGCTGTCGGGACACACCAACAAGTGCTTTGGTGACAGATTGTTAACTTGAGAGTGATAGCTAGCTTAGGGAAAGTTCCTTGAAGCTGTTTGCCTCTAGAGCTACAATTGCTTCAAAACAGTGTCTATTAAAGATATTTTTTAATCGTCAACTCAATAACATTTATTTAACCAGATAATTACTTGACAAAGTAATTAGTCTTAGGTTAAAATCAAAAGGTGTAACTATCCTATACTAAATATCTTTTGCATATCTGCATTTTATGTATATCCCCAAGTCCCAACCTTCAAATGTTCTATATTTATACTATTTAACAGACTACAAAAAGTCAGTTCAGTTAGGTCTATTTTTTACTCTATGTCAACTTAGATCTTCGTCATTTATAAGCAAAATAATTTGGATTTTTATAATTCAAAAATAGATATTTTTGAGGAGGTCCCATTTTCGAATAGGAAATATATTACATTACAGATTTTGGTAAATTTATGGCAACCCAAGACTAGGTGAGCCACTAACTATAGTCTAGGACATTCTGGTGAATTTATTTTTTGTCAAAATTCAAATATAATTAAACAAGCGAAAATAAACACAATTTCAGAGGGAGATACAACAAAATATGATATATTTTCGAGAACTCTTCTATATGCTATGCTACACATCGAAAATTAAAAAAAATGCAAATTTTGATACAACAATATGGACTCGTACTATAAATCTCACATCATACACTTGCTGGATTATTACACAGATAGTATTCGTAACTTAATTATTAGAAAATGAATTGATTATTATGGAAATCAAGGATTTATTGAAAACACTTGTATGGGAAATTCACATTTTTTTTTATTTATTTAGTTAGTCATTATGTCGGGGTGAGGATGAAATAACTATTATAAAAGTATGACATGTGGCTTATTTAATTAATCAGTCAAAGAAAACAAATGGAGCATGAATAATAAAATCGTTTCAACATTAGACACAGTACTGCGACAATAAATAGTCATAAATTATCTATAGATAAGCGAACAGTCCGAAAAACTAATCGAGAATGTTTCGTGTCTAATCGCCGTACGCCTTTTAAAACATCCAACCAAAGGTAAATAGCCAATAGTAAACAAATATTGTTAGGATTGGTTAACCACTATCAGCCAATAGTAATCCAGAATGGGTCAATAGTACAGTTCATTAACATGAACGCATATCAATAATGTTTTAATAATCACACCAACATATACATAAGTAAAATGAATGTGTCCATGTTTAATCTCCAAGAAAAACCACCTTAACACGTTCCGTGCCAAGCCATTTTAGACAGACATGTCCTCCACATTTGATATCTTCACAAGAAATAAATGTATTATCATACTTTTTTTTTAACTGTCTCCGTTATTGTCCTGACGGAACTTCACAGCCTCACCGGACTACATAACGTATCATCATACAATATTACGTTTCAACATGACACATAACATAAGTAATTATTTCGTTTCCAATAGTTATCAAATCGTATACCATCGGTAGTACACGTGGCACGGAACGTGTTGATAAACGTATGGTCGCTTTGACATTACTCAAAAGTCGAATAGAATTTTGTGTTTGCGATAAACCTCGATACGGCTGAATCGATTTTGATGCGACTTTCATTGACAAATGGAAAATATTCAAAGACTAATCTAATCAATCATGAAATACAAATCCAGCAAGATCGTGACATGATCATAATTATTGCTATAATAAACGTGTTACCGTATTGTAATTACATTGTGTAGACGAGTGTATACGTTTGTCCGTTTGTCCATTAGATCGGGAACATTGCGTGGTCAGTCTTCGCACCCTTTATAAACATACATCTGTCGAGATAATTCAAGTTATAATAGATACAATCTATATTTCCAGTTTATCGATACAGCTTCGCGAAGTCGCGTAGTAGTCTCGTCACTTCCTTGCATTTCTCTGCCCTGAAACAATAAATAAATTACATATAGTACATTATCAAATCATAAATATATAAAAATCAAATGTCATTATGTTTGTCATGACAATGAAGCGTAGGTATTTATGTATAATTTGGTCGAACTTGAAAGATAGGACATTTTATATTTCGTTTAATGGCGTCAATATTTTTTTTATTACAGATTAAATGATCGTCAATATTGATTATTGTTATTAATTGTAAGTTTATCAGTCTCGAATAGATAGCGCTTTGAATTAGTCTCTTGACAGGAAACTGTAGGGTTGATGTTATATATAGCGTTATGTTTTTATTTTGAATTAATTTTTCAATTCCAGTTTATTTTATGGTGCACTTGTTTTATTCAATTGAACATTTAATAACTGGACCACAGCAACGCGTGGCCGGGTCACTTAGACTATTATAAACTTTTATACAGTATTTTGATGCACTTAGTTGAAATGAGAACTAAATATGATAACAATTTAAATAATACGGAATTCAATATATAATCTATACTAATATATAAAGCTGAAGAGTTTGTTTGTTTGGTTGAACGCGATGATCTCAGAAACTACCAGTCCGATTTGAGAAAATTCTTCACGCTAAGACCAATCACGGTAATAAATCACGCTAAGACCAATAGAAGCAGAGCACCAATGAAGAATGTTTCAAAATCGGGAACTTTTTCCTTTTGAGAGATTTCGTTAGTAGTAGTAATAATATTCGTTCAATAGGACAGACGAAGGAATTAATCCATACTGCCAATATAGGTATTTCTTATATATCCTTTAACCTATTTTCTTCCATGTCCAAGTTACAATAAAGGCATAAACGCCAAATCTTCTATATAACATGTCTTACATTATTTTATCCATCATTATTATCTTCTTAGTATTCATAATCATAAAACAAAACTGTTTGTTAAGTGATCACCGCTTAAAACAGGTGAGTCATAAGTGCGTTGCCAGCCTGTGTTTTGAGACGAGCAAAAGGAAAGTGGGCCTCCGGCGCTCACACTGACCGAACGAAACGCAACAATCCAAGCACTGTTACTTTATGTCGGTTTTCTATGAGAGGGTGGTACTACCCCAGCCGAGCCGACCCGAAACCAGTGATAGCTTCGGCGTGGCTCTACCACCTACAAAGTATAGTTCTTATTTCTTGAAGTATAATTCTTATTTGGCTCATCTCGTCATGTCGTAAATATGTTTTATTTACCTAAAGCAGAAAATGATGGTTCCTGTATATATAAGGCGTGAAAATTATATTATACTAGCGTGCATGGCGGACGTTGTCGTGCCCAGATAATTAAAAAAAAATCTAGAATCAGACCGCAGCACCACCTACCGGGTCTGATTGTGAACATAATCCATCCTTGAATCCAACTGACCACACAAGAATTTCATCCAAAACTTGTCCAGTCGTTGAGAACTGTTCAGTGACACGTACATAAGTATTATAAACATAAAGATTATAGATAGCGTGACAATTGTCTTTCATGGAACTATGTAAAATTAAAAGTAAATTCTTTTTTTAGTACGTATTAAATTTAAAGGTACTTTTCTTAAC
>MU158929.1:44633-92950 GCA_015888305.1 Antheraea pernyi
CCACCAGCGCGCTCGCCACCTCCGCGCCGTGCGCCAGCGCCAGCGCGCGCGCCGCCTCTGCAACACCGCATCACCACTTCTGTACTCTCTATACGCCGTTACTCATTACATTCTTACCATACTCTTAGATAAAACCTTAACCAAGCTTCTCTTTCTTGTTTATTACTATTTGTTCTAATATTATTATTTTATATGTCAAATGTAACCATGAACTACCCCACGATTGGAGGGTGTAAAACTTTAAACAGTAACCTAGTATAATACTAATAAAATTTTATAAGCACAACCTAAATACAATATAACTAGCGGGCCTGGCAGACGTTGCCCTGCCCTGATTACAAAAAAATCCTGGACAAATTATAACCAAAACGTTCCTCATCAATCACTTTATTCACTGATGAAAACCGATCGAAAATCCGTTCAGTAGTTTTTGAGTTTGTCGCGAACACACAGACAGACAGACACGTTAGGGGACGTTATTTTATACTATGTAATAATATGCGGCTAGACCATAATTGTAATGACTTACATGGTATCTTTAATCTTGGGATTAAGAGGGGTCCAAATACGTGTCGGCGAAAAAGGGGGGAATGTGATGGCGAGTACCTCGGATCGGCTGCTTGCCGTCGCGGTCGGTGTTGGCGAGCCGCAGGAAGTCGTAGAGGAACTTCATGACGGAGGAGTTGGCGTCGCTGTGGTCGAGGCGGGCCGCGAGCCGCGCGCACTGCAGCGCCCCGTCCGCCGCGCCCGACCGCAGGAACCCCATCGGGATGCGCTGCAGGTACCTGTGCAGAATAAAACAACAATGCAACTTGCATTACCACATGGTTCTGTACTATTTAAATTACAGAATACTACTGAATTTTATTTTAAAAAAATTGAGGCACTCAGTCATACGGATTGCCGACACAAGTGAAAACTCAAAACAATGAAATAACTGTATTCTCTTTTGTATTTTTAAACTAATAATACTGTAAATTACAATATTTCAATTTCATAATTAGTATATTGTATTTATCAACATTAGTTTGGTTCTCACATGTATTGGCACTTGGGGCAATAATTATATATATTTTGTTAAGTCTATTAATGAATCAAAGATATAATGGGCTCCACAATCTGAATACAAAACATCAATATTCGATGTACACAGGTCGCTATATTACGCGTCGCTAGTCTGGGACAAGCCGAGAAAGCGCAATACACTTGCTAATATACGTGTACTAGCATGTCATAAAGCGAAATCATAAATTTACGTTCTGCTAAAAGTATTGTTCAGCGAGACTAAAGAAGTTTTCACTCCAATAAATAAAAAGCATTGTCTCAATGGATCAAACTATTCACATATGAATCAACTGTGGAAACAATATTTAAATTGTATTAATTGTTTAATTTTTTTTGAGGCTATCTACTTCCTATTCTATTACAACCTTCAATTGTGGACAAGTACGTTCAAAAGGACTGCATTGGTTCAGATAGTCAAGATATGTTATTACCCTGGAGACTTGAGTTGGTACCAGTAGTGGCACGTACTATAGAGGGGTATAGAGACCTGATGCAGAGCCGGAAGAGGTCGTCGACAGTGTCGGGGTTCTCAACGAGCGCACCCGGCTGTTGCAGCAGATGCAGCGCTGCCGGCACCAGCGCCTGCAGCAGGTCCAGCAGCAGCGGCACCGCGCTCTCCGCCGCGACCAGCTCGTCCACCAGCACGCTGCACACGTACAGCACGCAGCTGCACGCGCGGGCGCGGTACGCGCGCTGCAGCGTCGCGCACAGCTCCGGCGCGAGCGGCACCGCGTGCGCGCTCAGGCACCGCACCGCGAACCGGATGCACCGGCACGTGCGCTCCATCACGCGCGTCTCCCCGCTCCATCTGCACACCGACACGCACACGCACACTGTACACAACCTCGCTCCACCTACACACCTCCCCCGCCAGCGCGCTCAGGCACCGCACCGCGAACCGGATGCACCGGCACGTGCGCTCCATCACGCGCGTCTCCCCGCTCCATCTGCACACCGACACGCACACGCACACTGTACACAACCTCGCTCCACCTACACACCTCCCCCGCCAGCGCGCTCAGGCACCGCACCGCGAACCGGATGCACCGGCACGTGCGCTCCATCACGCGCGTCTCCCCGCTCCATCTGCACACCGACACGCACACGCACACTGTACACAACCTCGCTCCACCTACACACCTCCCCCGCCAGCGCGCTCAGGCACCGCACCGCGAACCGGATGCACCGGCACGTGCGCTCCATCACGCGCGTCTCCCCGCTCCATCTGCACACCGACACGCACACGCACACTGTACACAACCTCGCTCCACCTACACACCTCCCCCGCCAGCGCGCTCAGGCACCGCACCGCGAACCGGATGCACCGGCACGTGCGCTCCATCACGCGCGTCTCCCCGCTCCATCTGCACACCGACACGCACACGCACACTGTACACAACCTCGCTCCACCTACACACCTCCCCCGCCAGCGCGCTCAGGCACCGCACCGCGAACCGGATGCACCGGCACGTGCGCTCCATCACGCGCGTCTCCCCGCTCCATCTGCACACCGACACGCACACGCACACTGTACACAACCTCGCTCCACCTACACACCTCCCCCGCCAGCGCGCTCAGGCACCGCACCGCGAACCGGATGCACCGGCACGTGCGCTCCATCACGCGCGTCTCCCCGCTCCATCTGCACACCGACACGCACACGCACACTGTACACAACCTCGCTCCACCTACACACCTCCCCCGCCAGCGCGCTCAGGCACCGCACCGCGAACCGGATGCACCGGCACGTGCGCTCCATCACGCGCGTCTCCCCGCTCCATCTGCACACCGACACGCACACGCACACTGTACACAACCTCGCTCCACCTACACACCTCCCCCGCCAGCGCGCTCAGGCACCGCACCGCGAACCGGATGCACCGGCACGTGCGCTCCATCACGCGCGTCTCCCCGCTCCATCTGCACACCGACACGCACACGCACACTGTACACAACCTCGCTCCACCTACACACCTCCCCCGCCAGCGCGCTCAGGCACCGCACCGCGAACCGGATGCACCGGCACGTGCGCTCCATCACGCGCGTCTCCCCGCTCCATCTGCACACCGACACGCACACGCACACTGTACACAACCTCGCTCCACCTACACACCTCCCCCGCCAGCGCGCTCAGGCACCGCACCGCGAACCGGATGCACCGGCACGTGCGCTCCATCACGCGCGTCTCCCCGCTCCATCTGCACACCGACACGCACACGCACACTGTACACAACCTCGCTCCACCTACACACCTCCCCCGCCAGCGCGCTCAGGCACCGCACCGCGAACCGGATGCACCGGCACGTGCGCTCCATCACGCGCGTCTCCCCGCTCCATCTGCACACCGACACGCACACGCACACTGTACACAACCTCGCTCCACCTACACACCTCCCCCGCCAGCGCGCTCAGGCACCGCACCGCGAACCGGATGCACCGGCACGTGCGCTCCATCACGCGCGTCTCCCCGCTCCATCTGCACACCGACACGCACACGCACACTGTACACAACCTCGCTCCACCTACACACCTCCCCCGCCAGCGCGCTCAGGCACCGCACCGCGAACCGGATGCACCGGCACGTGCGCTCCATCACGCGCGTCTCCCCGCTCCATCTGCACACCGACACGCACACGCACACTGTACACAACCTCGCTCCACCTACACACCTCCCCCGCCAGCGCGCTCAGGCACCGCACCGCGAACCGGATGCACCGGCACGTGCGCTCCATCACGCGCGTCTCCCCGCTCCATCTGCACACCGACACGCACACGCACACTGTACACAACCTCGCTCCACCTACACACCTCCCCCGCCAGCGCGCTCAGGCACCGCACCGCGAACCGGATGCACCGGCACGTGCGCTCCATCACGCGCGTCTCCCCGCTCCATCTGCACACCGACACGCACACGCACACTGTACACAACCTCGCTCCACCTACACACCTCCCCCGCCAGCGCGCTCAGGCACCGCACCGCGAACCGGATGCACCGGCACGTGCGCTCCATCACGCGCGTCTCCCCGCTCCATCTGCACACCGACACGCACACGCACACTGTACACAACCTCGCTCCACCTACACACCTCCCCCGCCAGCGCGCTCAGGCACCGCACCGCGAACCGGATGCACCGGCACGTGCGCTCCATCACGCGCGTCTCCCCGCTCCATCTGCACACCGACACGCACACGCACACTGTACACAACCTCGCTCCACCTACACACCTCCCCCGCCAGCGCGCTCAGGCACCGCACCGCGAACCGGATGCACCGGCACGTGCGCTCCATCACGCGCGTCTCCCCGCTCCATCTGCACACCGACACGCACACGCACACTGTACACAACCTCGCTCCACCTACACCCACCGGCACGTGCGCTCCATCACGCGCGTCTCCCCGCTCCATCTGCACACCGACACGCACACTGTAAACAACCTCGCTCCACCTACACACCTCCCCCGCCAGCGCGCTCAGGCACCGCACCGCGAACCGGATGCACCGGCACGTGCGCTCCATCACGCGCGTCTCCCCGCTCCATCTGCACACCGACACGCACACGCACACTGTACACAACCTCGCTCCACCTACACACCTCCCCCGCCAGCGCGCTCAGGCACCGCACCGCGAACCGGATGCACCGGCACGTGCGCTCCATCACGCGCGTCTCCCCGCTCCATCTGCACACCGACACGCACACGCACACTGTACACAACCTCGCTCCACCTACACACCTCCCCCGCCAGCGCGCTCAGGCACCGCACCGCGAACCGGATGCACCGGCACGTGCGCTCCATCACGCGCGTCTCCCCGCTCCATCTGCACACCGACACGCACACGCACACTGTACACAACCTCGCTCCACCTACACACCTCCCCCGCCAGCGCGCTCAGGCACCGCACCGCGAACCGGATGCACCGGCACGTGCGCTCCATCACGCGCGTCTCCCCGCTCCATCTGCACACCGACACGCACACGCACACTGTACACAACCTCGCTCCACCTACACACCTCCCCCGCCAGCGCGCTCAGGCACCGCACCGCGAACCGGATGCACCGGCACGTGCGCTCCATCACGCGCGTCTCCCCGCTCCATCTGCACACCGACACGCACACGCACACTGTACACAACCTCGCTCCACCTACACACCTCCCCCGCCAGCGCGCTCAGGCACCGCACCGCGAACCGGATGCACCGGCACGTGCGCTCCATCACGCGCGTCTCCCCGCTCCATCTGCACACCGACACGCACACGCACACTGTACACAACCTCGCTCCACCTACACACCTCCCCCGCCAGCGCGCTCAGGCACCGCACCGCGAACCGGATGCACTTATCAAAACTCAAGTCTCCTCGCTCCACAGACACACATTCAGACACAAACCCTTATCACAACACAGGTCTCGTCGCTCCACATACACACATTCACACACAAATCCTTATTATCACATGTTTCTCCTCGCTTCACCTACATACAGTAATGTATGTAATCAATCTCATAACGGTAACATACTTATGAGGATTTTACATACTCAGTCGAAATAAACTTGTTAATGTATACACCGATTCTATTATTCCTGTTGTTATAATATAAGGAAAATGTCTATTTCGAAGGTAATGTAAGGCAATGCTCTGCTCGGATAAATAGTCACAGTTCCTACAGAGTGTTAATTGGCTTCCCTGACTGACCGACTATATGCGAAAGCTACTTTAGGAGGGCTGTTTTAATAACCTCATATTAATCGTAAATTATCGTCACTATATCATTAATTATGGTAATTTTAAAGTTATAATCCATAATGCATGCGCCGGAGTGTCCACGGCCTGAAGGATGGATAGGTGAATAAGTTGAGCGACATACTTATCGATGACGTTTTTAAGCACGGGCCAGGTGTCGACGAAAGCGGGCAGGCAAGGGTGTTCCGCCCCCGGCTGCTCGGGCGGCGGCACCTCCACGTCGCGGAACAGCGCTGCGATGCGGTCGAGCCAGGGCACGGGGTCGCCGGGGGAGCCCTTGCGGCCGGGGGGCCCGTCCCCCGCGCCCGCCACCACCGCCCGCAGCCCCCCCAGCTGCATGCCCACCGCCTCGCGCATCGTCACGCGCACCTACAATTATATATCACAACACATCAACCTCTATCATTTCTCTCGTTTCTAATACTCAAACCTCAACAACTAGACAGCGTTTGCTTCACTAATATCCCCATCTCTAGTATTAAATAAAACACCTTTTCAAGGCAAGACAATTTATTGTTAAACTCATCGACAGGTCATTATTTCGAAATTGATTTTAACACCGCGATTTAATACATTTTAATTTTGCTATAGCGCCATCTCATGATGACTGGCGGTATTATTGACGGCTAACGGTAGAACAGCGTAAACACAGAGGATAGGTCACGTGAGCTCTCCAGTCCGTATTGCAAAGCCCAGATTCAATGACAACTCAATATCTGAATGTGGACTAGATGAAGGCACTCTAGTATATTCCGTGTATGAAGTTTTGATTATTAGCTAATTTTATACGTATTAACAAAATTAAACATTAACTTAACACAATAACTAACAGTGATTATTATGTAAATGTATATTTCAGTGGCATAATCTGACAGAATTAAATTATACATATAATACCAATTTTAATACTACCTATAAAGTGACCCTCCCATGACCGACTTGAACTGGCAGAATTCGTATCTACGAGATGCTATTATTAAATAGTTAAGACAAATAGAATAGGGATCATTATAAGAAAGAAAATTGACTGATCTTTTTTTTTTTGTCAAGATTTACTTATTTTCTTGTTGACTGGACATTTTAAAAATGAAACGCTTTTTCCATCACCTTGTTTTTTTTTTGTTCACGTATTGCATGTCGCATTACAGTCGGCGCATCGCATGGCGCATTACAGTCGGCGCACGGCTGCAAAGTGGATGTAAAGTGAAAGGTGCTCCACAAAGTAACCAACGCCATAAGGCGGCGTCCATGGTTCAATTCAAAATGATTCAACGATAATGGTGAGACTGAGGTACGGAAATAGAAGGAAATTGGCAGCTGGGGAGCGAGCGGGGGAAGAGAGAATGAGGTAGGAGGAGGAGTGAGGGGGTTGCTGTCGGCCGCCGCCGACACGTGCTTGCGGCAGGTGGTGGGGGGAGCGGGGTTGCTGTTACCTGGTCGGGGGGCAGCCTGCCGAGCGCGGCGGCGAGTGCGCGTACGAGCATGCCGGCGGTGTGCGCGGGCAGCGAGTGCGAGTCGAGCGCCGACACGTGCTCGCGGCAGGTGGTGGGGGGAGCGGGGTTGCTGTTACCTGGTCGGGGGGCAGCCTGCCGAGCGCGGCGGCGAGTGCGCGTACGAGCATGCCGGCGGTGTGCGCGGGCAGCGAGTGCGAGTCGAGCGCCGACACGTGCTCGCGGCAGGTGGTGGGGGGAGCGGGGTTGCTGTTACCTGGTCGGGGGGCAGCCTGCCGAGCGCGGCGGCGAGTGCGCGTACGAGCATGCCGGCGGTGTGCGCGGGCAGCGAGTGCGAGTCGAGCGCCGACACGTGCTCGCGGCAGGTGGTGGGGGGAGCGGGGTTGCTGTTACCTGGTCGGGGGGCAGCCTGCCGAGCGCGGCGGCGAGTGCGCGTACGAGCATGCCGGCGGTGTGCGCGGGCAGCGAGTGCGAGTCGAGCGCCGACACGTGCTCGCGGCAGGTGGTGGGGGGAGCGGGGTTGCTGTTACCTGGTCGGGGGGCAGCCTGCCGAGCGCGGCGGCGAGTGCGCGTACGAGCATGCCGGCGGTGTGCGCGGGCAGCGAGTGCGAGTCCAGCGCCGACACGTGCTCGCGGCAGGTGGTGGGGGGAGCGGGGTTGCTGTTACCTGGTCGGGGGGCAGCCTGCCGAGCGCGGCGGCGAGTGCGCGTACGAGCATGCCGGCGGTGTGCGCGGGCAGCGAGTGCGAGTCCAGCGCCGACACGTGCTCGCGGCAGGTGGTGGGGGGAGCGGGGTTGCTGTTACCTGGTCGGGGGGCAGCCTGCCGAGCGCGGCGGCGAGTGCGCGTACGAGCATGCCGGCGGTGTGCGCGGGCAGCGAGTGCGAGTCCAGCGCCGACACGTGCTCGCGGCAGGTGGTGGGGGGAGCGGGGTTGCTGTTACCTGGTCGGGGGGCAGCCTGCCGAGCGCGGCGGCGAGTGCGCGTACGAGCATGCCGGCGGTGTGCGCGGGCAGCGAGTGCGAGTCCAGCGCCGACACGTGCTCGCGGCAGGTGGTGGGGGGAGCGGGGTTGCTGTTACCTGGTCGGGGGGCAGCCTGCCGAGCGCGGCGGCGAGTGCGCGTACGAGCATGCCGGCGGTGTGCGCGGGCAGCGAGTGCGAGTCCAGCGCCGACACGTGCTCGCGGCAGGTGGTGGGGGGAGCGGGGTTGCTGTTACCTGGTCGGGGGGCAGCCTGCCGAGCGCGGCGGCGAGTGCGCGTACGAGCATGCCGGCGGTGTGCGCGGGCAGCGAGTGCGAGTCCAGCGCCGACACGTGCTCGCGGCAGGTGGTGGGGGGAGCGGGGTTGCTGTTACCTGGTCGGGGGGCAGCCTGCCGAGCGCGGCGGCGAGTGCGCGTACGAGCATGCCGGCGGTGTGCGCGGGCAGCGAGTGCGAGTCCAGCGCCGACACGTGCTCGCGGCAGGTGGTGGGGAGACTAGTCTTGTGAAGTGATGTAGACTGTATAATCTTTAAGTAAGCGTCTGTAACTAAAAGAGAGGGGAGATAAATCAATATATACCCAATAATATGTTACCTGGTCGGGGGGCAGCCTGCCGAGCGCGGCGGCGAGTGCGCGTACGAGCATGCCGGCGGTGTGCGCGGGCAGCGAGTGCGAGTCCAGGAGATAAATCAATATATACCCAATAATACTCAACTAAACATTTTCTACATTATTAGTTTTTATAGTCTAGCTTTTTTATTCTTCTTTACAAATAAGCAACAGCCTTCTGCACCTTTATCTGCTTTTGTATCTTTATTGATAATTATACCATACATTATTCATCTTTATATAACTTCAAAGGTTTATGTAACGCACATCAAGATAGCATTCTAGTCCGGCCAAAATAGACATTACAAATAATACAAACTCTGACATAGTTTAATTTTGGTAGAGAACTTGAGTAAATCAGTGTAAAGAAAGTGCCGAAAGTTTCCATGGATCCCATCCCAAAACAGTTGTCCAAGATCAATGCTAATAGGTTAAGTTTTATCAAAATATAGCTCAGACAAAAATTGTAGAACTCAAAATTACAAAAATGACCTTATATTCAAAGAATCACCGTTCATATCACCATCCTAATAGTTGAAGGAGCTATATTCTAGATTATATTGCACACAAATACCACGTCTATACATAGCCAGGCACTCAAAAATGCATATACGAAATTCTGATATATAACCTATAATATAGTAAGATTTCACAAAAAAGTTTGTGATTTAAAAAGTGATTCATCCATACTTTATCATTTATAAGATTGTATAATATTAAAAGGACCTTACTTCTTTATGTCTTAGTTGTATAAAACTTTCCAACGATATTAATTGAATGAAGTTGTTTGACCAACTTGTTTGTTTTTGTTTTGTATTTGTTTGTTATTTGTTTCTTTTTTCCAGAATAAATAAATAAATAAGGTTCAAAGTGGAACATAGCTATTCCATCGATTCTAGCAAATATACTGTATCGGTGTTCTGTACGAATAGAACTGAGAATTTTAACTGCCTTATAAGTTTCTGTACGAGATATTAATAACTGAGGTAAATGTTATTTACATCATGTTCTTTATGTAGTACTGGAAAATGTTAGTTTGTGATACGAGAACATTTTATTGCCGTGTATTAAAAGTTTTCTTTGAAGCGTAGGTTATATGAAATTATTAGTTTCGAATTATCTATGCCTTGGTGACAACACGTTCTGTTTGCGCCTAAATGTCGACATCGTGTTCAGGAATATCCCTTTCTTTTTTTTTTATACGTCGGGAAATTCCTTATTGATACGCCACCCAGCGCCGACACGTGCTCGCGGCAGGTGGTGGGGGGAGCGGGGTTGCTGTTACCTGGTCGGGGGGCAGCCTGCCGAGCGCGGCGGCGAGTGCGCGTACGAGCATGCCGGCGGTGTGCGCGGGCAGCGAGTGCGAGTCCAGCGCCGACACGTGCTCGCGGCAGGTGGTGGGGGGAGCGGGGTTGCTGTTACCTGGTCGGGGGGCAGCCTGCCGAGCGCGGCGGCGAGTGCGCGTACGAGCATGCCGGCGGTGTGCGCGGGCAGCGAGTGCGAGTCCAGCGCCGACACGTGCTCGCGGCAGGTGGTGGGGGGAGCGGGGTTGCTGTTACCTGGTCGGGGGGCAGCCTGCCGAGCGCGGCGGCGAGTGCGCGTACGAGCATGCCGGCGGTGTGCGCGGGCAGCGAGTGCGAGTCCAGCGCCGACACGTGCTCGCGGCAGGTGGTGGGGGGAGCGGGGTTGCTGTTACCTGGTCGGGGGGCAGCCTGCCGAGCGCGGCGGCGAGTGCGCGTACGAGCATGCCGGCGGTGTGCGCGGGCAGCGAGTGCGAGTCCAGCGCCGACACGTGCTCGCGGCAGGTGGTGGGGGGAGCGGGGTTGCTGTTACCTGGTCGGGGGGCAGCCTGCCGAGCGCGGCGGCGAGTGCGCGTACGAGCATGCCGGCGGTGTGCGCGGGCAGCGAGTGCGAGTCCAGCGCCGACACGTGCTCGCGGCAGGTGGTGGGGGGAGCGGGGTTGCTGTTACCTGGTCGGGGGGCAGCCTGCCGAGCGCGGCGGCGAGTGCGCGTACGAGCATGCCAGCGGTGTGCGCGGGCAGCGAGTGCGAGTCGCGCGCGGCCGCCGCCAGCGCCGACACGTGCTCGCGGCAGGTGGTGGGGGGAGCGGGGGTGCTGTTACCTGGTCGGGGGGCAGCCTGCCGAGCGCGGCGGCGAGTGCGCGTACGAGCATGCCGGCGGTGTGCGCGGGCAGCGAGTGCGAGTCGCGCGCGGCCGCCGCCAGCGCCGACACGTGCCCGGACGCGTGCTTGCGGCACGCGCGGCAGATATCCTAGCACACACACGCATTGTTACAATAACTGCACCTTCTCTCAAATATTTCATACATAGTTAAGTAAAATAATAACAATATTTGCTCATATTTAAAACTTATTTTTTCCTCGATCTGATTACGTTATTGACCTAGCAAGGTCTTAACAGCTTCAGGGGACTACTATTTAAAACTATTTTTAACATCACCACATATCATAAAACAAAACCCTCTGTCTCATCTGTGCGTCTGTTCGCGATAAACTCTTTAACATCACCACATATTATAAAACAAAACCCTATGTCTCATCTGTGTGTCTGTTCGCGATAAAAAATAAAAAAAACTCCTGAACTAGTTTTCATGTGGTTTTAATGAATAAATGAATAATAGAGGAATCATCAAAGTGTGGGAATCTGGAACACACATCCTAATTATAAACGTACAAAAGGGTTCTAAAAGGTTCATGTCACGAATCTTGTCCAATGTCTCGAATAATAATGTCAGCTATCAAACTTTTTGGAGATCTCAGCATCCCATTTTATGAGGTATAAATACAGGCCACAAGGCGGCGTCCACAATAGTTCTATTTTAGACATCACAGTAGATATGAAAATAAACAAAGGGAAGAAATCTACAGATACACTACAACTACACTATATTATGGTGTAAGTGCAACCATAGTGTAAGTGAATTGAATTTCTTTAAATTTCACATTTTTTAAATAAAACTTACTTCTTTTTTGACGCAAAAGGCATTAAATTTGCTTATTCTGTTTATTGTTTATCTGTTTATTAAAAAATGTTGTACATTTTACAAATATTTTTACAGTGGCTACCAAACTAGGCAGAGCCTGTATCTTGGTAGCCAGAAAACGATTATACAGCGTGTTTTACTACAAGAAGCACATTAGCGGGCCATACTTATACATATTCAAACTTACAAGCTAAAAATTGTTATTAATATAATTGTTACATAGTTTAAAGCTATTATTAGTTTAAGAACTTATTACACTCTGTTCATTAATAACCAGTTTTATTGATTTACCTGAAGAGCCACAGCAGCCACATGAGAGATATAGGGTTCTCCGAGTGCATTGATGAGGAACTGCAGACAAGGCTCGAGACACTCGTGGTGTCGGTCGATCCACTCGCACAGCTCTCCCAGCAGCCGGATGCAAGTTTTCCTCACTCCGGGGTGCGTGGTGGCCGGCATCGACAATATCGCTTCAACCACTTTTGGCACATATTCATATTCGTCACTATAAATTAATTATATATTATTGAAATTTAATTTAGCCTGGGTTTCTTTTTTTTTATTGTTTATAAGTTTTGACATATAACCATAGCCTTATGTGACAAAGTGAAAACATTAAACTTAAGTGATTGGCACTCCAGTGCAATTGCCTAAAACACATCTACACCCACATGGTGTAGAGTTTCTTCACTGAGGGGTAACACTAGTCTCGAAAGCATTAGAAAAAGCTCTGGGATTACCCAATTCTTACTTATATCACTGTGCTTCCCTTCATTCAATCTACACTGCGTTTCAAGACATTACTACCATTAGTTACCAATTCTGTCTTATTTTAATGAATTAAATGAATATACTTTTGAAATGAATTACTTGTTTTTACATATTTTAAGCACAAAAATGTTATTTAGTTATTAAAGTTTGAAAAATGACTATAATTGACAAAAAAAAACTGAAAAATTGCTGTTTAGGCTTTTTTATTTGAACAATATATCGGCATGTAAAGTTGTAGATTTTTTTTTCTTATTATATCTTAACTAACTAACATAAATATTAGGTCTTTACCTATGAAATTGCTGTTTTGTATTAAAGAATTTAAACGTTTTTTTTTCATGTATTTTTTATTTATATTAATTGAAGTAATCACCTATGCAATTAATGCATCTTTGACAACGCAGTGGCAGTTTATTGATGCCCTTCTTAATGAACGGGAGGTAACAAATTCTTCAAAGGCTTTTTGTACTGTCTCTCGGGTATTGAATTTTTTTCCCGCCAAGGTGTTATCCAATTTCTGGAAAAAGTAGTAGTCTGTAGGCGCAAGGTCTGGTGAGTAGGGCAGATGACGGAGAACTTCCAACCCCAGTTCTTGCAACTTGAAGACCGTCTGCTGTACAGTATGAGATCGCGCGTTGTCGTGCAGGGGCAGCGGAGACGAGCGATTGACCAATGCTGGTTGGAGATGTGCCAGCTTCTCCATCATTGTGTTCAGTTCTTCACAGTACACATCTGCAGTAATACTCACCCCTTTTGGTAAGAAGCTGTGATGAAAGCTAGAGGACCAAACAGTGACCATCACTTTTCTAGGGGTAAGTTTTCGTTTAGGGCATTGTTTAGGTTCTGAACCAGGATCCAACCAACTTGCTGAGCGTTTGCGGTTATCAAACAGAATCCATTTTTCATCGCATGTAACAATGCGGTTCAAAATTCCTTCATTTGTGTGTCTGTTGAGCAGTGCAAGACACGTCTCGACGCGTATTTCGCGCTGGCGATCATTGTGTTCGTGGGGCACCCATTTGTCAAGCTTTTTTACCTTGCCAATTTGACACAAATGGACCAATATTGTTTTGACGCTAACATCGAAAGCTGCTGCTAATTCAGCCGTAGATTGTGTATCATCTGCTTCCACAATCTCCTTTAATTCGTCATTGTGGACCAAAGTCTTTGGACGACCACGAGGTTCATTTTTCAGATTGAAATTCTCAGAACGGAAGCGACCATCCAATAACAGGTGGTGCGTTGGATTCTAGTGTTAGCTCCGTAAACGTTGTTGATGTTGCGTGCTGCTTGTGCCGCGTTGCTGCCACGACGGTACTCATATTCCATAATTACACGAATTTTTAACGTATCCATGATGACAAAAAAGATTTAAATGCGATGAAAATGTAACACTAATCAATAAACAAATGACTACTTTTGGAAAAAGAATTCCATGTTTTTAAAATAAAATTAATTTGAAATTTGACTTCTTAGCCAAACAAAAAATATTTTGATTTGAAATGGCCAGTACTGCAGAACAGCAATTTTATATGTAAAGACCTATTATATATTTTTTTAAAAGCTGCTATCCTAAATGAAGAATTTTAGCTATATCTCTACTTTATTCAGTGTAACAAAATATATATTAAAGCATTGCTATCTCGATATCTGAACTTAAAAAAAAAACATAAATTAGAGAAGACCTTAACATTATACCATCATACCATAGATCTAAGGAACAACACTTACAAGGAAAGAACCCATAATAAATATGAATACATTAGACATTAGTACTTACGGTAATATATTCTTAGCTACAGCCCGCATTATAAATAGAGCTGATTCTGTTTGTTCCCAGGATATGTCTGCATGTAACGCTACAAACATCTGACGGAAGACTGAGCTGGAACCAACTATGAATACCACATCTTTGATCAGCACCATAACCTTTGACCTGAACTCCTATAAATTAAAAGTTACAATCTATTAATACATTTTGTATTAAACAAGCAAATAAACTATTAGGGATATATACCTATACACAAATATGCATAGCCAATAAAAAAAATTATACCTACTAAGAAAGTTTCCTTTTTAAAAACCAAATTTTTAACATTCCTAATTCTCCAAATAATATTAGTTGACTAAACATTTCCCTACCCTAATCAAGTCATGAGAACACTAAAGTTTCTCAGTATGTTCCTACCATATATGATATATAATATTATAATGACTTCAATAATAAGTACAAGATTTTAAAGAAAAGTGGAAAAGTTTCAGTGAACTTAATTATCCATCAATATGATTTTCTCAATGGTGAAATCAAACCAAATCAAAAACACTAATTTGACTTATGATTGTCAAAACTACCCACCGATTTGGAAAACAACCTAGTCATTTAAAAGAAAAATCTATTGATCTCCTTTATTTTAGTACCATAAATAACATATTTTTACATAACGTATATATATATAGTTATAGACATAGATAGTAAAATTAGTTTTTGGCGGATGCACAGTGGGGTATCATTTCAAATTAATGGAATAGTAAAAAAACTTACATAGAATTCATCTCCCTCTTCAGGTAAATTTGTTACATCTGGTTCAAACTGGCATTGTCTCACTAGCGCCTCTAACAACCTCTCTATGTGAGGTTTGAAAGTATCTGTTAGGGGTTGATAATCCCTTTGATACACCTCTTCTGATAATCTGTACCAAAGATTGAAAGTTATCTCGGCTACCTGAAATAAATGTACAGTTTAAATAATATAATTCGACAATATGGTCCCAAAATTGATTAAAATCACACTTGACAGCATGATAATGTCAAGTATAAGAACAGAATTAAATAAACCAGTTCAGAAAACAACCAAGTCATTGAAAAGAACTAGCAAGAAACTCGATGCCTTTTATCTTGATATATAATATTTAGCCACATTACATATCACTATCATTTTTAGTGGATGCTCAGAGAGTATTGCACAGACACAAAAACATTCTTCACATATTGAGCTTAAACTCACAATCCGGCAAATCGGTAATATGCTTTGAAACATTGTTGTAAAACCTAACACTACTCAAGGGTATTCAATGCATACTTATTTTATACATTTTTAAGATAATGTAATAGGTAAGAAGAATAATGAAGAAATGTCTATTATTTAAATATGTCTTGTAAATATAGTTTTTGTGTAATCCAACTGTTCTCTGGTGTACAACATCCACATTAAGAACCATCTAGAGAATCCAGATTAGAGAACATTACTACTTTAACATGAACATGGGTAGGGAAGGACACAACTATACATTACTATTAAATAAACATACTATATATATTATACAATAAGTGACCACCTAGTTTCTTAAGATTTGATAAAGCAAAATGAATTATTAATAAGTAAATTATCTTTTGCTTTCACTGACATTAGAAAGCAAGATCAAACCTTGCTTGACAGGTTTCACAAACTATTTCTAGTAGAAAAAACTATGACAAATAAAAAAAATCTGTTACCTCATAATCATAGTGCCCAATGCACATTAAAGCTAATTCTAGTGATCTCATTGCAAAGTGTGTATTTCCGCTTGCTGTACAAGATATTATTTTCTCTAAAAATGTCTCTGCCAATTCTGTAAAAACTCTAGCATAATTGGCAGCTTTGTCTTCTTGCTCGTGAGCAACTGCCATATGATAACTCTCTTCCAAAGATGATATACTATCAAATAACAATCTCTCGATATTATCATTATTATTATTTTCTTCTAAACAGTGTAAAAGGGCACATATACAATCACATGCGGAATCGTGTAACATGTTCGCAGAATTATGGTCCCTAAGGATCTGTAAACAGAAGCATATGACTGCATTCTGTGGTATTTCCTGTATATTGATAACTCTCACTTGTAACCATGAAGTCATACATTTGACAACACGATTCAGAACATTTACATTTTCAGAACATGATATGCTTTCCTTTAGGAACAATGTCACAATTTGAGCATTTGAATGCAACTCATTTTTTATATCCTCCCTTCTATTCTCACCCAGTTTCAAACTCGTCGAGTCAATCTCTTGAGGTAACACAGTCAATATCTCTAACAGAGCATAATCATTTTTATTTGAAAATGATTTTATTAAGTCATTGATGCAATTCTGCCAGGATGACATCTGCAAGGCTAGATCCGCTAACGCTAGAGATAGCTGGGTTAATATAGCTGAACTGCTCTCAGGTGAAGTTTGTTCCAGATGTGAAACTAAAGAATCCCGTAGTGAATTATGAGCCTCCTGTGGTAATTCAGACAAATTATGTTGTACCTTCGATCTCATCGTTTGAGCGGCGAAATAGCATGAATGTATATCTTTCTTCTGCTGTAATAACTCGTCAGCTATCTTCCAAGAATGTATCTAAAAGACAATAACAAATTTGATAGGTTATGTGTGGTTATTTTTATTCAAAATTACTTCAGTGCATAGGTTATATTTACCGATTTCTGTACATCTCCTAGCCATAACGAAGCCTTTTCCTTTTCACTAGCATCCGGATTATCATATAAAGCACTGATAGCTTGGTAAACCGTTTCCATCGGGGGGCAATCCATTTTTTGATGTTGAACTTACAGTTTATTGACAACTCCAGACTACCGATAGTTATTGGTATCGTTATTTTTCATATCTAAATATATGGAATACTATCAAAACTTTGAAAATTGGTTAACCCACAATTTTATTTTATTGAACTATATTGGATCTGTGATCACTTTTACGAAAGAAAACGTATCAATTGACCATAAATAATAATATTGCCTGATGTATATACAAACACAATACTGAAACATTACCAGTTATGAAATATGACTTTGGTTTTTGACTATGGTTTTTACAGATAACATTTATATATAGGGATACAACATGGTTCATGAAAAAATCGATAATGATAAAATTCGTGTATGAACGACACATATGTTAAAGAAAAGAAATGACAGCTAATTAAAACGATGAAAATATTTATTAAAAAATAAAAACTGTGTCACAGTAGAATTTAAAAATAATAATTCTGACAACCTCGTGCCCAGTAAGCGCACTTACAGTTTACGCATTAATATAATACGTATTAATAACGTACAATTATTTTTTTATTAACCAGCTGTCCTAGCGGACGCTGTCCCGCCCTGAATATAAAAAAATCCATGATTAAATTGATTAAAAATAGTCTGAAGGAAAATGTACTCCGATATATAATTAATACTTTACCAATATAATCTACGTAAATACATACAATATTATCCATTCTATTATTCCTTTGTTAGTTATATTATTAATTATTTTTTCTAACGAGCCCGGCAGAAGTCATCTCACGCTGATAATAAAAAAAACCTTGATAAATTATATACCAAAACCTTCCTCATGAATCGCTTTATCCACAGGTTTTTTAAAGAAATTGAATTATAGATGTATTAAAATTTTAGATCATAGTTCAGTTTAGTGTGTTCTATTTCAGTTCTAAGCTTTAATTGCATAAGTGTTCAAAAATCATTTTCAAAATTCAATTTAACATATCACTGTAAGTTTGTCAAATGTTTGAAGTTAACTGAGATAGAATGAGGTTTAAACATTATTTTATTAAATATTGTTAAAACCTCTATTGTCTGGATGTGGTCATTTTATATAATAAAACGAAATAATATATTTAATTTTTATTTAAAATAAAAATTTCACTCTTGAAATGTCTTCTGAGCTTGTTATACAAGTTTATGTAAAATATAAATTCTTTCTGTATTGATATTAATATATTACTAATATTACTCTATCAAATATCATGTATAATTTTTACATAATTTTATAAGAACATTGGTGGATCTTAATAATTATTGTTTAATTTAAATCATACAATTATGGGCACCAATATTTTTCAGCAAGAATAAAAAATAAAAAATCGTTTGTGTGGTCAGCTAGTTTACTATTACTATTATTCGTTACTAAAAGATTGTAGAAGCAATTCATTAAATTGATTCCATCAACACAATATGCTAACATCAACAATTTACAACAGTAAGTAAAATAGGTATTAGGTATCAAAGACCATAGTAATTTTATACCAAAGAGGTATACCTATAATAATTACTTTTCGTTTTAAGATAATAAGCAAATAAATAAACGACAGTAAAATAAATTAAATTGGTGTAGCGAACTGGCCATTTAAGTGTCTATGCACACTGGATTTTTGAAAAGATGACTTATTGGAAGTGATAGACTGATATATATGTTTCCTCGATAGACAAGTCCATATTAAAACTCTCGATTACAAAATCGGTGTTTAATTTATCACATATATATTACATCGAACACGCCCCCAAAATTGTAAATAAAGTAGAGTAGATAAAGTTTACGATGATTTGATCGTTTAAATAATTAACGAGATAAAAAGAAAAAGAAAAATTTATCTGATTTGAATAGCGACTATCCATATGTATATTTCAATAATAAAGTATCGATACAATATTCAATAAATTGTAAAAATAAATTAAAGTTCGGTGAAACTGTAGTCTACTTGTACAGCTAATAGTCTGTGTTGTAGTCTCCCGGGCCAATAGCGTATAATCAGTTCGAAATAAATTAGTACCTACTAGTTATAATAATTATAATATTTTATAATATAAATATCAATACTTAGATATATCGATATTATAGGAACATTCCTATGAAAACTATGTCATTTCAGGTGTCTGACAATAATTGACAGATCGATGATATAATCTTATATAAAATAAAAAATTCGTGTGTAGGTACCTATACAAATGTTTCTCACTAGCCCTTCGATTGTTCGCGGTATTTCTGCATTCACCAACGGAACGTACGCAAGAGCGTTGCACACTTCAAGAATAGCCATGGCCCCTATTAAGGTAAAAACAAGATAATTACATAATAACCGGCAAACATGCGATTAATTAACGTCTGTTGTTAATTATTTAACATGTTTGGTAATATCTCCAGGTTGGAGATATGTTGCCTTCGATGGATTTGTTCGAAGATTCGCCGGCAAATAAAGTAAATACTTGTGAATTGACTGCTGGAAAGAAGGTTGTCCTGTTTGCTGTACCTGGAGCTTTTACTCCGGGTTGTTCCAAGACGCATTTGCCAGGATACGTGCAGATTGCGGACAAGATGAAATCTGATGGCGTTTCTGAAATTGTGTGCGTCTCTGTGAACGATCCGTATGTTATGGCTGCCTGGGGCAATCAGCACAACACCAAGGGAAAGGTAATTTTTTTATTATTATTTTGTAGTAATTTTGTTATAACACGTACGTAATTTTAATAGTATATGAAAGAATATACTTTAGTACTTAAAGATTATATTATTTAAAATAAAAATATCTATTTCTGAGAAACTGTAAAAAGTCTAAAGAAGTTTATTTTATGTTTTGTATAGAGTTGAAAGTGTAAAGGAGTCGATTCTTTTGCATCATTATATATTATAAAACAAAGGCCTCTGCCATGTCTGTCTGTTTACAATAAACTCAAAAACTATTTAATGGATTTTCATCAGTAGATAAAGTGATTCATGAGGAAGGTTTAGGTATATAATTTGTCAAGGTTTTTTTTTATTATCGGCGCGAGATAACGTCTGCCGGGCCCGCTAGTAAAAATGATTAAAATTTTTTTTCAAACTGATTATGCTATTGACCTAGCAAGGTCTTAACAGCTTCACCGGACATACATACATACAAAAATAATAACCAATATAACTATCAAAGGAATAATAAAATTGATAATATTTTATGTATTTACTGTAGATTATATTGGTAAAGTGTTAATTATATATCAGAGTACATTTTCCTTCAGACTATTTTTAAAATGGTAAGTATTTAATTACTTTTAGTGGGATAACCTTATAAACAGTTTTTATATTGCCTTGAATATATTTAACAGTCAAGTATTCTTTCAACTTTATTGCATTGTTATAAGATTCATAATTGCATACACATATCATATAAATTCATATAATTTTGTGACCTTCCTTGTATTTCCTTACTTTTCAGAATGTTGAGTATTTTGCAATTTAATTTCCAACAATGCAAGTCATTTACTCCGCTATGCAATTATGTTATTTGATTGATTTATTTTCAACAAATTTAATACTTGATATAGTGCATAGTTGAGCTATTGCAACATATTTATTCACAGTTTTCATAAGTTAAAATACATATTGAATGAATGATATTTAATAAGTCAGTTTATCTGAAAGTTTTAATGGGAACAAATCATTAGGAACAACTAGGAATTTGTTGGCTTAGAATAAGCTTAAAAACTACTAAACAGATTTTTATGCTGTTTTCACCAGTATATAAAGTAATTTAAGGGGATGGTTTAGGTTTATGATTTGTTAAAGATAGTAGTTAGGTAAAAAAAACTTGTTTGCTTCATATCAATTGGTTTTACTATAATCATAAACCTATAAACTGATGCAGGCATCGGATTTAGGGCAAAATTAAACAAATCTATAGAAAATGTGTATATAAAGTATAAATCACAATGTCCATATTTATTTTGGTGCCTATATGATACAACATCAAACAGTAGACAACAACCAAGTAACCTATGTTTAAAACTGTGGTAATTTAATTACACTGCTGCACTGGTACCTATGATAAGACTAATATTACTTGAGAGTCACTAAATAATTACTACTAATAAAAATTGATTTGATAAAATGTTGAAATTTAAAGGAGTGAAGTTTAATTTATTGTATGATTATTGTCATATTATACATGAAATAATATTCACATATATCCAAGAAATTGTAATTGTTTTAATTTCAGTAAATATTAGGACAAGCCTTATCAAAAATGTAATATGTATGCAAGCTTCATAGTTGTTCCTGTTCCTATTGTCCTTACAAATATTCTAAGGCTTTAGTTCCACAAAGGTATGGGAAATCAGTATAAAATGATTTTACAATTATTAAACCAAAACTGTAAAAAATTAACAACAGTTTAAGAAAAGTACCAGGTAAAATATAAGAAAACAAGTAAAAGGCCTGAATTTTAGTTATGAAACGTCTTCCAGTACATCTCTAGGTAGCACACATATTCATATGTTTTATTTCATTTGGTTAATTTGATAAACTATTTATTTTCCGCTTTTTAGTGCCTTATGGGTTTTTGATTGATATTGAAGTCGGTCAATACTTTTTTTTGAAAATTTACTTTATTTTCTGAAGGTTTATATGTATAATACACACATTTATATTATAAAGAAAACTACTGTATTCAAATGCGAAAAAAATAATTTTCAGGTGCTTACATAACTCGGAGTGGCTTGACCTTCATTACATAGTATAAAACAAAGTCCCCTACCGTGTCTGTCTGTCTGTCTGTTCGCGATAAACTCTAAATAATTCTGAACGGATTTTCAAGAGGTTTTCACCAATGGATAAAGTGATTCACGAGGAACGTTTTGGTATATAATTTGTCAAGGATTTTTTATAATCAGGGCGGGACAACGTCTGCCGGGCCTGCTAGTATAATATACATAACAAATAACCCAGAGCATTGTATATTAAATAGACCTACAGAAAAGCATAGTATGCGATAGTATATGCTATATAGTACATGTGTATCTTTTAAAAATTACCTACGCTATTTGTTATTATTATCTTTAACAAAAAATAATGACTTATTTAAAAAGTTAATATTTTGGCTAAAACTTATCCTTAACAAATCAAATATCGAGTTACGTTGTAGATCAAAATTATCCTTTCCAACATATAATTTTCATTAATTATTTTAGGAAGTATCATAGATTTAAAATTACGATCGACGAAAAAAGTCGAGTCTAAAGGCAAAATAAGGACAAAAGTAAAAACTCAATTCAATAGAAGAACTGCGTTCTTTTTGAATTTTGAGGCAAATTATACTTTGAATAATTAAAATTATATAATTTGTAAATTGAAATAATTAACATTAATCTGGTTTTCACATCTATTCGCACTTCGAGCAATAATTATATACATTTTTATATAGTTTATTAATTAATCAAACATATTATGGGCTGCACGATCTCAATACGAAATATCAATATTACATGTAACCAGGCCGCTATACTACGCGTCGCTAGTCTGATACAAGCGCAATACGTCACGAGCATGTCGAAGTCATTGGTGATGCAAGCCCAAATTTTTTTTAAATCAAATATCGCTCTACGCGGCTAAACATGTTTTCACTTTAAAAAATGATGAAAGCTTCGTAATTTGAACATATATCTACGTCACATTACTACAATGCATAGTACCATATACAAGCATTATATAAATTGGACCCCAATTCAAACAATCGGCTGTAAAAAATAGAAAATCGATAAGCGAGGATATTTAATAATTCAATAAATACAGCAATGCGGTCTTCGGGTTCATTATGAAATCGATACACTACGCTTTGTCGTTTGACCTTCGACCTATTTTGATAGTTGTAAAGCGTTATACAGTGTGAAACGAATTTTACGCCGACAATAACATATCGAGCTACTTTACTTTCCGAGACCTCTTTGATCTGTTATTGATTTAAATATTCACAATGAAATTATAAATGCGAATGTAATTTTTTTTGTTACGCTTTCACGCAATAACTACCCAACCAATCATTATGAAATTTAATATACAGGTTGTCAAATGCAAAGAAAGAAAACGTACGTTTTATCACAAAAATGTACTGGTCTTATGGGATAGGTCATAATTTCAAGAAATTAAAATTAATTTTAAGTACATCTATAAACATATACCAACTATGGGTAACATTTAGAATAACGCTAACTTTATTAAAGTTAGCTGTGGTGGTAGATAATAGGTAGTACTAGAAAAAAATATGTCAAGTGCACTAGTAAATATGCTTCGATCAGATCAAATTGTAAGTGAAAAGTTTGACCTGGAACTTGACAAACAAAATAAGCAATGTTGATATCGAGTTCAATTCAAACTTACTTTGATTTATACTTTGATTTGTTATGATTCGTCATGGAAAACAATGGTTCACAACAACTTTTTTTATTATATATCATATATACGAGTATGGAAGATATTATGATCATATTCTAAAGTGAAACTTCTTTTGGGATGGTGTGGATTGGATTTTATGAAACAGAAATGTGTAATAAAAGAGAGATAGCTATAAATGTATTATTATATGGTATATAGGTGAAAGAATGAGATTGTATATTCTTAATGTATTCGAAATATATTCAAAGAGAGGGAGACACGCTGAAATCTTTAGCACATTATTTTCTAGTAAATCGTAGTGACAATCACGCACTTTTAAAAATAGTTCTATTATGTGTATTGTTATCATTGTTGATATATATTAAAATATTACAAAATAATGCCGTAAACTAATATTTACCACTGCCATAGTGTATACATCTCAATCTCTGAAAAATTAAACAGAATTCTAAGTTTCACTACATTACACACAAATGTGTTTTCGATAACGATCAAGTGGCTAAGTAAATGATACTATAAAAAATTGTCGCAACCTATCGAGTAGTTTTTAAGCGATACGCACACAACCGCAAACCTCTATCATGTTATTATATAATAAAATATATAGATAGATAAATAGTAAAAAATCATCCAATGCTATATGTTAAACAGGCCAGTCGCGTCCAACTAACGGGCAGTATCCAGTAAACAGATATCTATTTAATATGGTTGACCATACTGATGAGAGTTCAACTTAAATTGAACACCATCGGATTGACTTCTTAATTTAGAGTTCGTATAAACTTCTAGTCATGGTTTTACAGAAAGTTTTATGTATTATCGTTTACAATCTCAGTCAATTATTATGTTGTTTGCGAATCGATAGGAATAAAACAAATACCAAATGTTACGGCGAACTTGCCACATTATATTAGTGAATACAACATTCAAATCGGTGAAGCCATTTCTGCGATTAGCGTGCATGAATAAAAAAAAAGTTAACTTTTTTTTGTCTCAGTAACGCAAGCATAACGTGTGTTATGTAAATCTTATAATTATTATGGTACCGATTATTATTTGATTAATATTATCAATTGTAAAATATATGTATATATAATTTATTCATCACTATTGTATGTATATTACTGTAACCCTGGTGTGACTCTAATGCCCTTGTTTATTATACATCAATGTGTCTTGTTCAAAATATTGTAATTCAATAGAGTAAATCAAGTAGAGTGGGACCAGTGTCTCATTTGCCTTCGGGTTTTGGAGGACAGTGAGACATAGGTGGTTGCTTATACTGCATTCCGACGGCGTGACGTACAGTGAAAACAATCCATGCTATTCAAAAGTGATTGATCAATAATTAAAATATTTCCCTGCATAAATTTCACTTCTATCCTGGGGGGCAGGGGGGGGGCAGGGAGTGTACCTCTCATTCCCCTGCACGTGCTCCCGGGGTGATACTATAGAGTAACAAATTTATAGTTGCTGCACTGTTCCCAATAAATTGAACCTCACAGTGACAAATAGAGTAATCAGTCAATCGACGATAATGAAAGATGGATACTCTATTTAATAGACTTCTAAATGTGTCTTCACGACACAGCCGGTTTTTTCTTGTATCTGATTAAATACAGGGAATAAAAAAGAAAAACAATTGTTTAATTTTAAAATATTAGTATAGACTAGTTGTGTCCGCGACTTCATCGACGTGAAACCTTATGTAAAAAAACAGCGATTAATAAAGTCATCTGAATATATTACGTCCATTTACTTATCTACTTTTCTCTCGTACTTAAGTTTTAACGACGCACGTCATTAAAAGTGTAATAAATTTTGATAGACCGAAACCATTTTAATGAAACAAAGCCTAAAGGTTTTATCGTGAACGCAGTTCTTTAGCAATGATGGGTGTCCAAAAAAACCGACAGACATTTCTAAAAATGATCGAAATGTATATTATTATTTATTCTTAGACACCTACAACAACTTTTTTCACAAAAATGTAAAAAGTACAGACACGTAAAGTTTACATTCTTATTATATGTATAGATAAGTAATTATAAATATTTTCAGGTCCGAATGCTCGCTGACCCCAACGGTACCTTCATCAAGTCTCTTGACCTCGGAACCAACTTGCCACCGTTGGGTGGATTCCGTTCTAAACGCTTTTCAATGGTGATCAACGACAGCAAAGTAGAGGAACTGAATGTAGAACCCGATGGTACTGGATTATCATGCTCACTCGCTGACAAACTGAAGATTAAGAAGTAATTTAGATTACTATCTACTTGGAACTCCTAACGACTCTTCAATTACTTTTTTTTAGAGCATAGGATCCACTATTAATATTTTAGAAGGGACTATTCTAAGAAACCTTTTAAGTCTATGTATTTGCATTTAAAATGCTCTGGTAAATTAAAAACAAAATCTCATGTTTATAAAACCACAAATTAAATTTACATTATCTTTGGTTTACAAAATAAAACAAGTCTGAGATTTAGAATATCACATTTAAAATTCACAAAGGAAGTATATCAATTTAAATAAGGATTATGTAGTTGTCTATGGAAACAACAATGTAAAACATTGTCTATGGCTTAATAAAATGGAAAACTGATTTAGAAGCGTTTGGAACAGCATGGGCGTATGCATTTATTAATTAAAAATACATTAAAAGGTGGAACAATTTTTCTATGTGCTTGAACACCTTTTTTACTTACTAAGAATTCTCACAAACCCTTAGGTTTAAGGTCCCACTGTGGTACATTGTGATCCTATCACCTAGCTTTTAAATAGATTGTAGAGCACTTCTTGTGATAGAATAAAAATAATCGATTTATCAATTAAATTTTATTACTTCATGCTATGACTGTTTATTTTAACACCCTCATTTCATTTTATTCAAAAACCCATTTCTTAACATGAGCAGTACTTTAAACATATGAACAAATTACGACTATCAGCACTTGTTTTTGACAAGTTACCATGAAGGAAATAAAGAGTGGTAGAGCCATGCTGAAGCTATTATTAGTTTTAGCATGAATGGGTCAGTTCGTCTGGGGTAGTACTACCCTCTCATAGAAGACCGACGTTAAGTAACAGTGCTTGCATTGTTGCGTTTCGTTCGGTCAGTGAGAGCGCCGGATGCCTACCTCCCATTCCCTCCCCCAAGCACGGGCTGGCAACGCACTTTCGAATCCCCTGGTGTTTGTGGTGTGGTGGTCGCACGGTAGTGCGGAGTCCGATGGGCGAAGCAGTGGTCGAAGTGTGAATTTCGGCGATGTCCGAAGGCGTGCGTGTGGTCGTTCGTCGCGAAGACGTAGCGGCATTGGTTTGGCTCTGAAAAGGGCCTTTTTTGGTTCCTCCATTCGCCGTCGCCGGGGTGGAAGGAGGAGCGCTTTTGGGGCGCTTTGTCGCGCAGAACTAGCGAAAGCCAAAAACCTCGCGAACTCCAAATACGTCCTCGCGCGCGTGTGACGATGGAGCGAGTCCCGTGCATGACGGGATACCTTAAATACGCCCTTTTTTATATCTCCGAGACTGTCTATGCAAAATTTCATGGTCGGTTGAGTAATTAAGGTGTGAAAACGTAACAAACAAACTCACATCCGTACTTATAATCTTGGTAAGAATGTACAAATACGACGGTTCTACACTTTTCATAAGTATTTACACATTCTTTAGTCCTTTTACTGAATTACATTAACGCCACCTAAGCGTTGTGTGTGGAACCGTAATACCGTGTATAAAATTCGTTATGTAGTACCACGAAAAATGCTTATTTTTTTACATTACGCAAATTTAACATTAATAGCTTCAACTGAAACTACATAATTATAACTTAATAAAATTACTTAAGCTCTAGGAAAATTTTCTTTGTGTGTATTTATCGTTTGTTCAGTTTAAGTGATACAACTTGTACGACTAATAGTCTGTGAGTGACACGTTCAATGTTACATATCTCAGACATGACTGCAAATTATATACTTTGTAAACATTCAGCAATTAAATTAATTAATTACCTAGATATACTGTTCATATTTTTCGCAGACTTTTGAATTACTTACACTGGGTACAAGATTTAAAAAACCAATGTTATGAAAGTTTCGATAGTGCTTCATATGTAACGATTTAATCACGAAAGACAGAGAAAAGTGGGTGCTAAGTAGGTGCACCGCGTCACCTACGACCTTGTGTAGTTCCACAAATTCGCACTCAATTTTTACTATAATCATTTTTTCTGACATCGCGATAGAACGGTTGTGTGTACTAATTTTACTTGTTTAAAAAAATCGTTATATGACTCATTGTCCAGTTATGGAATGTTAGATGACAGCCGAAATAAAAAAATAATGTTAAATGGGGGTGTTATATGACATCTGGGAGTATCATCTATTTCTTTATGTAATATAAAACATTTTAAAATCTTAAAATTAAGGATGAAACTTTATTACCAATAAATAAATTTAAAGCACTAGCGCTAAAGTATATTTTAAATTGGCAGTACTCGTTATTCAAGTTATAATTTATACACTACTCAATTAGAGTTGGGTAAACGATGTACTGGTTTTATCGATATCACCTAAAAATAGAATACACTTCGTTCCAATCATCAAGCATTGCCATGAACAAAGAATGTTAAGATTTCAGCTAGTTTAACAGTTATCAAGAGAACGACCTTTTGGATGACATCTACAAGGCCGTTCTTAAGTAAATATTGTATACGTAATTTAGGTATCCTAAATAGATCTAAATTAAAAACTATCGACAACGAATGTATATATGTATTTCAAGACTTATTTGCGTAGGGAATGCACTATCGCTTCTAAAAGTCAAACTATAGGTTTGGAGGTAGGCCTTTTAGTGAAATGGGGATTCTAATCAGCAAGACTGAGATTTATCATAGCAAATTCCCTGGATATTCTAATTACAATTAAATAAATCTTGATGATATTGACAGCGAGTACAATAAAATTTATGAACGTTTAATTATGAATCATTCAATAAGAAAGATTATTTAAGTAAAAATTTTAGAACTAATATACACGAATAAATAATTACTTTTGTTTCTATTTAATTTCTTATTTCTAAAATAGCTTAATTAGCATATAAGTAATAATACTCATTAAGTTACCTAGTAATAATATTTAAAAAAACCAACAGAGTTATAAAGCTCTGGAGGTTTTTTAGCTTACATAATTTTTAGTATGCACATGTAAAATGCATTATAAGTTTTTATCACTATTCATTAATGTGAGTTTAAAGTGTTTTCAGAAATATTGTTTAAGCCAAATACTGTTATGAGGTGATTACGACTGAACAGGAACGTAACTAAATACCTTTTGTGTGCCCTAATATTAGCTTATATTAATCATGAGAAGTACAAGTTATAATCGATTTCAAACCATAAGTAAAGTAAGAAAAGACACTGGCAGAAGTGTAAATTACAATCTAAAATTGGCAAAAATCAAAATTGTCAAAACAAACTATGTCCATAAGCCCGTCCTTTTCTTTATATTTGTTTTGAATAATTTTACTGCAGAAGCGTATTATTTATTACCATTCTCTCATTATGACTGTGTGATGCAAACATGTATAAACGAACTCATTATTTCACGACGACCCTAATTTTAATTTTATTATTATATTCTATCACGATTGATTTTACGGGAATATTCGTAGACGAAAGCGCAGAAGTCGACGAATGGCTTGATCAAAACGATCTTGGAGACTTTAAGAAGTTATTTAGAGAATATGGTGAGTGTTTATTTAATATTCTATTTAAAATTCATATTTGATTTCATTATTATTGTATTGAATTATTGATGTTTTGATGACATAACGTTCCAGAGAAAATTATTGATAAAGTTCACATGAAAATTCGTGTCTTTCTTTAGTTTTTCATAAAAATAAAACACCTGTTGTGGTCGACCTTCTATATCTTAATAGCATAATTTTTGAGAAACCAGCTTTTCTTAAAAAGTCTTTCTATTTTATGTGCATAATAATAATGCAAGTGTAATAATGTAAGTGTAATAATCTAATAAAATAACATATTTTTATAAATCTTGCAAAGTTCTTATACTGAAATAGTAGTAAACTTATTTACATATGAAGAGAAAATTATGTTTTAATTAGTAGAAACTGTAACATGCTTTAATAACAATAGGGATAGACATATTTCTGGTACTGGATAATTATTTATAAAAACTGCATTAAGTGATCATATAGATTAATAAGTTTTATTTATTCAAACTGACTACGCTATTGTCCTAATTGGTCTTCACAGCTTTACCAGACTACTATTACATAGTGTTATACTATTAATAAGTTTCATATAATAAAAATACATAGGAGTTACTTAGATGGTAGACCACCACTTATGGTGGTTGAGCCACTCTGAAACTATTACTGGTTTCAGCATGAATGGGTTGGCTCGCCTGGTGTAGTACCACCCTCTCATAGAAAACCAACGTGTAGTAACACTGCTTGCATTATCAAATCAAAATACTCTTTATTCAATTTAGGCCCTGAGAAGGCACTTATGAACGTCAAAGCTACCATCGGTTCGGAAAACAACCCAGTCATCGAGAAGAACCTGCAAGAAACTCGATCTGGTTTATCTTTTCATAATACATAACATTTTTTTTTAATTATTACAACATAATACACAGACACATAAAGCTACATTCGTTTTTAGTGGTTGCACAGAGAGAGGCGTCACTTCCAGACATCGCTATCGTTCACATACTGATCCACCCTGTAATAACCATTATGTTAAGACCCGCTTGACATAACATTTGAACCTACTATTGTTGCGTTTCGTTCGGTCAGTGAGAGCGCCGGAGGCCCACCTCCTCTCCCCTTTCCTCTCCCTCTTCCTCTCCCTCTTCCTCTCCCTCTTCCTCCCCTAATCCCTTCCCCCCAAAGGGTGGCAACGCACTTGCGACTCCTCTGGTGTTGTTGGTGTCCATGTACGGTGTTGATCACTTAACAGCTGGTGATTCACCTGTTGGTTTGCCACTTATGACATAAAAAAAAAACATTTTTTTTTTAAATTATACTCATAAGCTATAGTCTGGGATTCTAGAATTATTTGAATACATTAATGTCATTTTTATTATTTGCATCAGCATTAGTGTGTCATATTGAGCTACATTCACTGATAGAAGGAATATTCAGGTTTGGAAATGGTTCCACAGGTTCACAGGTTATTTTAAAAGCCATGGCTGACTTTTTAAGATCTAAATTTCAAAATGGAAAATCATGTTTCTGACATCATAAATTTAACGGATTAATAAAAAAAGGAAAAAAAAATTAGAAATAAATTTTACAAACACATATGTAAATGATTAATTAGTAATTATTATGTAAATTCATATTACAATACATAATTTGTTATTTTTCAAAGTTTTGTAATAAATCAGGAATTTTTTTAAACTTATGCAGCCAGCAGTATGTTGATCTGTACCTCATGAGGTCTATATTCGTTTGTATGGAGCTAAAACCTTTACGGTGTTATTACAAAAAGGTTAAATACTTGGTTTAAAAAGGTTGCGAATTAAAAGCACCGCGCTCACCCGCGGCAAGTTCGCGTTATCCTTTTTCGCAAGTCTCACGTAACCAAAGCGAGACAACAGAGCAAGATGGTGAACATTCAGCGACCGCAGTCCATTTAATTCTAAACCTTGTTAAAGCAAGTTTTCAATACATATTTAACTTTTTTGTAATAACACCGTTATGGTTTTAGACAGTCCCTGGGTTAATGTGCAAGCTTATGAATTTTTTGTTTGCAACATCTAAAGTTTGCCAAAGCAACTGGCACACAGTTTTGTATGAAAGAGGGATGAGAAAATCAAATGAAATCGCTAGTTTGAAGCAATTATGGCTTAGTTATTAGGACACAGAGTCAATTTTTTTGTTATTTTTATATCGTAGGAGGCAAGTGAACAGGTGGGTCACCTGATGTTAAGTGATCACCACCGTCCATAGACACTAGCAACACCAGGGAGTCGCAAGTGCGTTGCCAGCCTCTGTTTGGGGGAGCGGAGGGGAAGGGGTGAGGGAGGTGGTCCTCCAGCGCTCTCACTGACCGAACGAAACGCAACAATGCAAGCACTGTTACTTCACGTCGGTTTTCTATAAGAGGGTGGCACTAACCCGGGCGAGCTGACCCACTCATGCTGAAACCAGTAATAGCTTCAGTGTGGCTCTAACACACCTACCTACAATTGATGTATATTCAAATTCTAGCAACTGAGTTGGAGCTATAGGTGTATAAGCCATAGTATGGTGGTAGTGGCTTTTTCGAAGTCCACCTTGCTAGCCATACCTACCATCCTCAAGTTAAAAACCTATCACCAAGCCCTTGTTGGTGTACTCCGACAGCTGCACTTACGAGCCAGTCTCCCTGTAGGTTTAGTATGTTTACCATTTTAGAACACATCACCATCACATTTTAGTCCGGTGAAGCTGTGAAGACCTTGCCAGGCCAATGGCATAGTCAGTTCGAGAAAAAAAAACCATCACATTTAATTTCCGTCATTGGGTAGTCAAAACTTTAAAATCTACAAAGTATTAAAAAAATCAGAACACTTATTTATCCATATAGGAGAACAATCAGTGAGATAATTTGTTTTTAAATTAATTATTAAGTTAATTTTTGACAAAAATCTCACCCAGTGTTAAGTGTCGATCGACAAATTTGATAATATATAAATGTATATCAATAGATGCGACTTCAGTGTGGTAGTAAGCTACGAGAATACTGGGGAATGGCCCACTGCTATAGTATGATTTTAACACAACTTTTTATTTCATTGAAAGTTCTTGATATAAGAAACCCACACTGTTCAATGTGGTGTTCAAACATGTCCAGTGCAGACAGATTGGTTCAAAATTCCTATTTTTGTGGCGACATTGATAATATAGATGATACTACACTTTTACGTTTTATTTTACTCTATTTATTAGTTAGGAATATCTCAAAACTAAAGTTCCTATGACAAAATATGTTACTCTGAATAAAAAAACGTTTATAATTTTATTTTGGTAATAACCAATTTCTTGATTTTTTACTGGAAGCAATCTAATCGCAAATCACATTTTCTACATTTTTTGGAATAAATATAATGAATTCTTTTAGTAGAAGTTGAATGTTATGAAGGCAGTTACGAAGGTGTTATGATACTAGAAAGCTAGCAAAGCAATGTTATGAGTCTTTATAGAATATATAAAATAAAATAAATACAGTCAAAATCTGTTATAACGACATCGAAGGGACTGCTCATATTCAGTCGTAAAAACCGATAGTCGTAACAACCGGTGATGTTTAATGTGTATCCTCCAAGTACAAACAAATCGATAGGGAATTATTGGAAAAATATATTTATTCAACTATGTACATTTTGTTTATTACACATAAGTACAATGCATATTATTTTTCTGTGAGCATAAAATCTGTAATTTTGGTCTGTTTGGAACACTTCTGTTGTGCATAGATATTTTGTAATTCACGTTAGATTTTAATTTCAAGGTTTGGTGCGTCTTGTGTATAGATAAGTAACAAACTAACTGAAGAGATATGAAGAAGAGGGCTTTGACTCTACTGCATGCACGTGTTTTGTTTCTAAGAATTAGAAATGACCCTACACTAAACTAAATCTTATTGTTTTCTTTCCTGATTTTAATAGCCATTGAAGACAAATTTGGATACCTATTTAAATTGTTTACAATACAGCTTAGCCGGTCGTTCTAACAGATCTAATTCTCCGAAATATTAGTTAAATGTGGTTGTTTTATGAGGTATGTTGTTATTAGCAATGTCGTATAAGCAATGTTTTTAATAAGGTGGTAATATAGCATTCAACCGGGACCTTTGTTCTAGGTTATTATAACCGGCATGTTGTTCTAACCGATGTCGCAGTAAACGGTTTTGACTATATATAAAAAAAAAACAATTGATAAAATTTACATCACACACAGTGATCATTACGATCAGGCCATCATTATTTTTGACGCCGTTTTTTAAATTAAATTAAACTCTTAAAAGTAATCAACTCTGTCCAATGAAGCGTGTCGCCGTGTGAAAACTCGCGCTGACAAAAATTATATCAATTTATAAAGGATGAGATCCCAGGGGCGCAAACGGGGTGGCTTAGTGGGCGGCAATGACGTAGGCGCCGCCATCTTTTCCTCCCATGTACCCACCTCCCACAAACAAACACAAAGGAGAGCACCATTCGCGCTGCAGCGGTCGCGGCATGCGTACGTCACTCGAATTTCCTGTAACATTTCTAAAATTCTCGTTATGTTATCTTATAATATAAACATGTATTAGAAATCTATTACTCTAATGAGATCTCTCTAAAAAATTGTATACGTTCGTCGTGATATAACGAAATAAAATTATGTAAGAGATTTAAAGCTTTGAAAGAGGTTCTTTTCTGAGGTGGAACTTTTTTGGATCCTGTTCTTTGTATTGCTGAAAATGTGGCAGTTTGAAGATTCTGAAATATTCACAATAGGGATGATCCATCCATCCTATAATCGGCATTCAGGAATGTCTATGTTGTCAGGAATGTCGCAATTGACAGGTTGGTACAGTTATTTGTACTTGTAGTAGTATTATTTTAAGGTTCATCGAACATGAATTTGCAATTCTTGTCTATTGATAAAAAAATTGATTACTTTGCGAAATTATCATTTTACTCTTAAATATTAAACGTTTTTAATAGAAAAAAAAGATAACTTGAAGAGGTACATGGGATGCGCGGAGGTAAGCGCCAAAAAATTGTTTACTTATGCGTTGCAAACTTTAATAGTACTAAATGGTGTTAAAAGAGAAGTGGTATGCTGCTCGTATATAAACCATTCAAAACATTGGAAATTGTCTGAAGAGTTAAAGGGCGTTATTTAAATTCGACAAAATACTACATTTTAATTGATTTTTGAAAGATTTGTCTACACTCATCTTCGTCTACTACAGCGAAGGATATCAGTCAACCATATATTCACGATATGTATTCCAGAGTATCTATAGTTCAGAGTAAAATAATGGTCTGACTGTTAAGCGCATTGATCTCATTCTATAACGCCACTTCAGAAATATTCTGGAAATTTTAGTGAAAACTGAAATAATGTACATATTTTGAGACGGAAGTGCCATTAAGTATGACAGACAAAATTAGTCACGTCTATAAGCTACATTTACTTGAAGGGGCTGGTGCGACCGTGTAAATAGGTCCCACCAAAAGGTGGGGTAAAAAAAAGAATAAAAAAGGAGATGTGAAAGAAAAGAGAGCATAGAGCTTAGCGGCCTTCCTTATCTTCTAATATAAGAAAATACAGTGTCATGATGTTTGTCCACGATGAACTCCATAATTACTCAAGCGATCTTTATGAAAGTTGGCATTTATGTATAATTTCGTCCAGCTTGAGAGATAGGATAATTTATATTTCGATTAATGGCTTCAATATTTTTTAACTACAAAGTACAAGATTTTCAATGTTGATTATTGTTATTAATTGTAAGTTTCCTCAGTCTCGAACAGATGGAGCTTTAAATTAGTTTGTTGTCAGAAAACAGTAGCACCGACTGTTATAGATATCTCATAGATAGCGCCACGTTTTAATTTTGATTGCTTTTTCAACTCCAGTATATTTTATGGTGGACATGTTTTATTCAGTTCAACGTGAAATAACTGAGCTACATAAACGCGTGGCTGGGTCAGCTATAAATAAATAAAATAACAATGACCCCGAATAAAAAATGTGGACTAACCTGCAACTCAGCACCTCGTACGGAGCAGCGACGTTTCAGGGTTCACCAGGTCACTCCTCTTGTTAGTTGAAAGTCGAGGTATATTATCCAAGGCTGGTGAAACTATATGAAGCTTATCTTCATATATTAACGTATTAGTTTGCATAATGATTATGAATTGAGATTTTTTCAGGCGGAGGCAATCTAACGTAATGCAATGCGTTCCGTCAAAATTCAAATGTTCTTCTTATTTGTCACAGTGACATTCAATAGGTTCTTTGAAAGCATTTGCATACTGCGTAATACATCAATGAGATGCAGGCCAGAAACAAGACTCATTATCTGGATAATATTCTATAAAATTTACTTATAAGGGCATACTGCCATTAAATAAATAACAAGGATATGAGTTATGCCCTATTATATATAAACATATTTATTAGAATATATAAACTCTGACCCCAAGTTTCTTATTTCTAATGTAGAGAAAGACTTATGTATTTTGTATTGTTATATTTGATAGTTCTCAACATCGCACTGAAGAGTATAAGCCTACTTTTATGTTAAGTCATTTATTTTTATACCCGTCTTTTTTAGGTCACTGCGACCAGATATGCAATGTAATAGACTTGCTAACGGTAGGAATTTGAAAATTTCTTATACACGCCAAAATCTTGCCAGGAATTATTTAGCTGCTTTCTCGATACGAAGACGATATATTTCCGTTCAGTGACCACAAATATAGATTTCTATTGTCTATGTACATCTATCTAATCTGCTAAAAGAATAATTTACGTTTGCTGTTTTTGGCGGGATCTTGGAATGTCATGTAGTGGATTTTATATTTTATTCATAATCTTGTGTGCTCTATATTTTGTAATATTGGTGGTGGTTTACGTAATATAGTTTGATTATTCACGGATATCACGGAGCATGGTTTCTGATTTCCCACGAAAACCCTTGAAAAGTCCTAACAAGACGGCCACCATCTCGTTAGTTAATTTAAAATGATCGCAAGAAACTTGTGATGTTATTACCTATTCGACAATGGTTGTGATAATCTGCTAGAATGCCAAAATAAAAACTGTTAGGAGTAAAATAGATTGCTGAACTGCGAATCGAGAATTCGAGAGGGCTGTGGACGCATTAGTATATATTTTGGGGTATAAGGGATGTCGAATAACATCTAAGACTTGATACATCCAAGCCAACCTCACCTGCACGTGGTGCACCCTGCCGAATATTGAACGAGGCAATGGTGAAAGCGGGGTGGTAGGGTTTTACAGCCTGACTGGGTCGCAACCACCATGAATATGGCGAAAATGCCCGTCATAGTGATTCGCTTCTGCGGGTCACATTTCGGGATCAGCTTGTGCATATCCAGCTTTTCGCAGGCCGGCATGACAGCGGAGACCGTCGATGGATAGTGTGTCACTTGGTGGTCGCCATTGTTTTTGAATTGTACTGTGCTTACCATCAGGCACAGTGCAATTATTTTGTCGTGTTACAATGAAAAAAAAATCATTTTGGGAGCTCTTCTCGCACTAACATAATTTTAGTAAAGAGTAAGCGAGACAGACGTCTTAAGATATTTGTCTATATATATCGTATAAATATTATTTTGTAAGGAAATATGAATAATTTATTTAAAATACAATTTAAATTATTTACATAAGATTCAAAGTTAATTTAACTGAGGTAAAATATACCAGAATTTCCATTATTATTGTTTACACTTTGCAATATCTTTCCGTGTTTAATTTAATTAGTTTTGATTTGAAAATTGTCTCTGTATTACTAGTAGTGGTAGAAAAACATTATTATTTTCTTTCGCGCATCAATTTAGCATCAGTTTTATAATCGTTCTACATGTTCTGTCACAATCTCATAACCGGCTCGGTAAATTGAAAATATATTGAAAGTTTCATTTCAGAATGTTATCTCAGTACATATCTGTTATGTAAAAAAAATCTATTCTTTTTTATTCCTATATTTTCTGAATTGGAAGCGTCATTTATACTACCTACAATAATAAAATGGTGTGATTTTACGAAAAACTCAAGATTTTAGATGTGTTGTTTGAATTTTAAAATTAATATATGGAAACGATATTGTGTTTTTAAATTGAAAACCACGATGTGTCGTTTTCAACAAATGTATTTAACGCTTTGTAAAGCAATCCTTCTAAAAGAAAATCATTGCTGCCGTTATGAAATTGGTTCGTATTTTTAGCTGACTTCAAAAGCTGGAGGGTTGCAATTTGGTTGAATTTTTCATGTTTGTTACCTTAAAATTCCGCCCTTTGTAAACGGATTTGAAAATTTCTTTTTCCATTTAAATTTGGTTATAAAATGTTTACTTCCGGATTTGTATATAAGAAAAAAATTAAGATAGATTATATTTAAAAAAAATCATTTGCTTGAACGCGCTAATCCCAGGAACTAATGGTCCGATTTGAAAAATTATTTCAGTGTTAGATAGCTCATTTATCGAGGATGGAAGCTCATCAATAGGAGTAGAGCACGAGTAATGTTCCAAAATCGTTTTTTTTCCTTCTGAGAGCTTCCGCTGCTTGTTAGCGTTAGCTCAAAGTAACTATTCTACGCGGACGAAGAACTCAGTACTCCGATGCCACCTCTCGACAGAGGCCCCGGGCTGCCTCCCGCGTTCGATAGCATAGATAAAGCAGAATGTTTCGCGGTGAGCTTAGAAAAACAGTGTTCGCCTAACACTGATAACACTGACCCTATCCATATCGGATCGATTGAATCGTCGGTAGAGCATGCACTCGCGTGCCCTCCCGTGGATACCCTAACCCCGGTAACTTACGATGAAGTTTCGGCCGCCATCAATCGTCTTAAGCTTAGGAAGTCCCGATGGGATCAGGAACGAAGTGTTGAGACTTCTTCCTGACCGCATAATAGCTCTATTGGTCTGCATCTTCAATGTGGCCATGTCCCAGGGTTACTTTCCAGCCGCCTGGAAGAAGGCCGTAGTGATAGGCATACACAAGCCCGGCAAAAAGCTTCGCTTCCCGATAGCTGTCGCCCGATTAGTCTGCTAGATACATTAGGTAAATTATACGAGCGGCTCCTTCTGAACCGTCTCCAGACCTCCATATCAGAATTAAATCTGTTGCCACCTGAACAGTTCGGTTTTTGCGCCGAACACTCTAGCACGAACCAGGTACACCGCCTCACGGAGTACATTCTCGCTAGATTCAACGATGAACCCGATTGCATCCCGAAACCGGAAAAATTTAAACCGAAACGCACAATAGCAGTCTTTTTCGATGTCGCCAAGGCCTTCGATAAGTTCTGGCACGCGGGGCTCGTCCATAAACTATTTCAGTCTCACGTACCCGAAGGTTAGTTCATATAATCCGCGATTATCTCAACGATAGGACTTTCTGCTTTCGAGTGGATGGTGAAATGTCTCAGCCCCACCCGGTACGCTCAGGTGTACCCCAGGGCTCCATTCTCGCGCCCTCACTCTTCAATCTGTTCATCAGTGACCTACCTCGGTTTAAAGGGGTCGAGGTAGGTTGTTATGCTGACGATACAGTTGTCTACGCTTCCGGCTGGCGGTCGGACTTTCGCCTCCATCCTTTGCTTTGTTATAAGAGTAAGATGTCCCTCGGACACAAGTTCACTTTGTATAAGACATGTATCCGTCCTATTATGACATATAGTAGTCCTGTTTTTGCGCATATGTCGAAAGATAATTTTCATAAGTTGCAGGTTCTTCAAAACCGCGTTTTACGTAAAGTGACTGGTGCCCCGTGGTACGTCCGGAGAGTCGATCTCCATAGGGACAGATGCCTTCTATGTGGTACGTAAAATCACTTACGATTAGTTATTTGAAAAAGCCGTGAATCATCCCAGTCCGTTAGTGGTATCCGCCGCAAAATACGAACCCGTACCGAACGCTGTACATTACCCTCCCGATGAAATAACGGCAGTGAACGATCTATACCAGCCTGTCTCTCCAAACAGAGCATTTTCACGCCCACGCCCGCGTAACCACAGATCACGCCGTCGTGGTCTGGGGGTCAATTTCGCTCCCGTACACCAGATTAGGCCCCCCTCGGCAGCGGCTCAAGCCTAGGTCCGTTCCCTCGGCGTGGAGCCCTTGAGTGTGCTGGTCGCGCGATACAGTGACACAACATTTTACATCACTGCGACAATAATACACATATCACCTCCACACACGTGCACGCATACACGCTTACACATGCAAGTGGAAGGGTTTTATTTTTTCCCTTATCAAACTGAAATCGTTTAGAAAATTATCCGATACGAAATATATATAAGAGTTGTTGAGGTATGTATGCCTGGTACACATATATGTTTCAACAACTCATATATGTATGAATAGTTAGCTTAGCTTAGGTGAGCTCAGATAGGTCGCGAATTGCATGTATCAGGCAACAGCGTAAGTCGAGGTGTGCCGTGCACCCTTGAGCTAGTTGTCAAATAAAATCGACTGAGTGCCTTAAGCGCTCGCCTTAGTAGTCCGGTGAAGCTGTTAAGAACTTGCTAGGTCAATAGCATAGTCAGTTCGAAAAAAAAAGCGCACGAAGTCGCGGGCAAAAGCTAGTCAGTAATACAAATCCTATAAAAATAATAATAGTAGGCCTTGCAATTAATATTAATACACGTTTTGTACAAGTTTAGATTTATTTATGACCTGTGTGATATATTTATGAGACTTGACGCCTTTCGCACGCGACACCTACATTACAGATAAATTATGCTATTTCGATAAGAATATTGTTTTAAATGGGTAATAACTAAGGCTGTTCGTTGTGCACTTAAATGTTTAACGTGACTGTTGTTCAATTCTGAAGAATATTTATATTGCGAAAAAAGTCAATATCATTAAAAATAGTATGACCTCGTGCTGCAATCAATAAAAGTATGGTGTAAAATTCTTATTGTATTCAAATGTCGAAGAAATCGATTGCTAAGCAACGAAACAGCAACAAAAGTCTGTATATTGTATATGGGTTTCGGAGTTTCTGGCGGGTGCTTAGTCTCTCATGTAGTGGATTTCATATTTTATGCATTATCTTGTGTTATTTGAATCTATATTTTGTAAAATTGGTGGCATTTTACTTAATATAATTTGGTTATTGTGCACCAGTGAAGTCGATGGGGAATAATATCACGGAGCATGGATTCTGATTTAACACAAAAACTCCTTGAAAAGTTGTAACCAGACGGCCGCCATCTTGTTAGTTCATTTTAAATGATCGCAACACTTGCAATGCTATCACGTATATCGACAACGGCAGTAATAGTGTAAAAGATTGTTTGCAAAAAGAACTCTGATTATAGCTACGCAGAACACAAATTTAATTATGAATACGTATTATATTGTATGTATAACATCGAGACAACCTAAGAATGCCAATTTTAGATTCCTACAATAATATTTTAATTTTATAGCCAATAGCGGTCAAAAATATTTACTAGGACTGTACGTATATAATATACATGCCTCTGCTCGCGACTTCGTTCGTGTGGAATAGTTACTTTGGGCTAATGCTATCACGCAGCGGCAGCTCTTAAGAGGAAGAAAACCCCGATTTTGAAATATTCTTCATTGGTGTTCCGCTCCTATTGGTCTTAGCGTGGTGATATATAGCCTATAACCTTCCCCGATAAATGAGCTATATAACACTGAAAGCATTTTTCTAATCGGACCAGTAGTTCCTGAGATTACCCCCTACAACGTCACAAACTCATAAACTCTACCACTTTGTAATATTAATTAATAATTAATTATATTATTATATTAATAATTAGTATTAGTATAGATTATTGGTTATGGTTTAGCGTGATGATATATAGCCTATAACCTTCCTCGATAAATGAGGTATATAACACTGAAAGAATCGGTTTAGTAGTTCCTGAGATTACCCTCTACAACGTCACAAACTCACAAACTTTACCTCTTTATAGTATTAGTATAGAAGTGTAACTACCGAGTATGTCATCCTCTTTGGCAGACAACATTTGTATATATATATATATATATATTTTTAATTTTATTTTTGGCAACCAGTCTTTTAGATTATTACTGCCATTGTCAAGTAGTTAATAGTATTTCAAGTTTTTCTTTCATTCAATTTTGGCAACCAGTCTTCTAGTAGACCATCACTGCCATTGTCAAGTGAGTATCGATATTACAAGTTTCTTGATATAATTTCAATGAACTAACAAGATGGTGGCCAACTTGTTAGAACTTTCCATGGAATTTTTGTGGCATCTCAGAATTCATGGTCCGTGGTATTATTTTCTATTCACTTCACTTATGCACAAACAAACTATATTACATAAAACACCACCAATTTTACACAATATAGAGTCAAGTAACACAAGATTATGAATAAAAAATAAAACTCACTACATGACAGACCAAGATCCCGCCAAAAACTCATTTGTATATATTGTAAATAGAACGTCGTTCAAACAAATGAACGATCGCGTCTCTATATATACCTTATATGGCCATATAAATAAACAGTCTATTTCACGTACTCCGAGTATTATTATTACGCTGTCCGTGTCAGTCTAGAATCTTATAGTAGTGAGCCCGAAGCTCCTACAGAAGTATAGATCAGTATTAGTATAGAGTCGTAGAGTCGTATATAATCAAAAGTGGCTATCTACACTTCGATTCGATTTTGGCAAAGTGGAAAAAATGTTTGTCTAAATGCAGTGATGATTATTGTATAAACTGTATTTTAATCTATGGATTAGATTGTTTTTTTATTCAAAATTTTCTGTCTCGCCTCATAGGAAACTTATTTTTCCCAAAAAATGTAGATAGCCACCTATGTTTCTATATCTGTTTCAGATTTCAGTTCCTTTCAGATAATTTAGCAGGAACTTTTGACGACAAAACTACTGAATGTCTCGTCATAGGACTAAATATGTATCCAATATTAAAATGTCATTTTCAGTAAAAATATATTTATTTAAAAATAATTGTATTATCGTCAGACATTGATAATTTAGTTTAATAAAATTAAAGGGGTAAATATGTAAGGTTTTACTTTCACTACATTACATCTTTTCTACAATTTTCTTACATTGTTTTTTTTTCATAAACATATATGGATTTAATCATGTAATATTCATGAAATTTAACCTAAATCTGCAATAAAATAGTGAACAGGCATTAAATTAATAATTATTTGAAAAATATTATTAAAACCAAGCTTTTATACAAATGCACCGGAAAAACTTAATAGGATTTTTGAAGTGAAAACATAAAGCTTTAAGTGCGTTGAGCGGTAATTTTGGCCGGAGATAAATTTATAATTTCGCGTCATGACATGTTAGTAAGCATGACCAACCGTATTGCTCTTGTGTGGCTTGTGTCAGTTTAGCGACGCGTAGCGTAGAGGCCCGTGTACATATCTAATATTAATATTTTGTATTGAGTTTATGCAGCCCATCTTGTTTGATTAATTAATAAACTATATAAACATGTATATAATTATTGCTCAGAGTGCCAATAGATGTGAAAACCAGACCACAAAACAATTTCAATTTACAAATTGTGAAATTTAAATAATTCACATTATAATTAATTTAAAAATTCAATGTATTGCGATTTCACTTCTGTCGGCAGTTCTTATGACTGTCTCCATTTTTTTTAATGTTTTCATTTTGAAATTCGTCATATTAATTTTATTTCATTTTTGGACTGAATTGAAGAAACAAGTAAAATTGCGATGTCGTAGGTCTAAAGCAACTAGTTTTAATTCAACTTGCTAAATATATCCTAAACAAACCAACAAACATTGCTAGCTAAATAAAGGCTCGTAAAAAATATTACATTTCTAAGAATCTAGGGCTTCTTGGAACGCTATCTATAGTCGTAAATTATGCAAACACAAAAAGGTCAGAGTTAAAGCGTTTCTTAGCAACAAACGGACAACAAAATTTAATTTATTGTTCGTTAATGGCTTCCCAGCACGGTGCAGAGTTCATTTTGCAATTACTGTTCATAATACAGTGTTATTTTCGAAGCGAAATTGCGAAACAAACAACAAAAGCCGTTTTCAAAGAACCCCAACGTGTTGGGCGCCATTATAGAATTTCATTTATACAGTGTTGCAACAATTTAGTGAAAGTTTTCCAAGTATATTGTGTGTGGATGCCGTTAATTTTGATGGAAATAAAACTTTATTTTTATTTTTTAAACCTATTGAAACTGTTATTGGAGGAACGAGAAAATAGTATACGTTTTAATAAATTAGGAATCGAATTTTCCATTTTCTTTATTGATAATTTTAAATTCTCCGCATTTTCGACAATCTTTAAAATTAAATTAATACTAGAAATAAAGAATACATATAAATACAATACACTCATTTCACAATTGGGAAAAGTATCGTCGTTTGGTACGGTTAAACGGCATCGGATTTTTTTTCTTAAATGTTTTTAGGCTATAAGCTAACGATTCCAACAAAAAAGCCAACTTGGTATATAATGGTCACCTTAATATATTGCAATAAAATATTATCTTTTGTCGTGACAGGCATATCGACGCTGTCAGGATGTGGCGTTTCGGAGCAACTGGATCGGTTGCCGGAGATGCCGATTGCGGAGGAGAGGAGACTTCGCAGAGCAGCACAGATACTGCAACAGAGGCTCATCTTACGTCAGTGGCTAATCACGCACAAGCTACAACATATTTATTCCAAGTCAGTTAAAATGCTTTTATAGTTTACTTAAAACTTCTTTCTAACGGCAAATTCATTAATTCACCTGGACTTACCGATTTACATGCTTATTACACGCTAGTGTTTGTTATAGGTTATAAGACAATTCAATGATTCTTCATTTTGCCTTTTGAAATGATGATGGCTTAGCGTTACGTCACTACGCCTGGACTGCAAAAAAAGGAAATCGTGATTTGTTTTGAATAAATTCAGAGCTTTTTCTTCTAAGTGGCATCGCAAGTCTTACCAAATCGGTACTGAACATTTGAAACCTTATGCAAATTACCAATTAGTATTTTCGGTCGTTGCATTTGAAAGCGAGATCTAATTCTGTTGTTTTAAGGATATCACCCGTTGATGTGTAAAATTATTGCCAAATGTTAGACTGTAACGATAAAACATAAAAAAATTGTATGTTTATGAAGTTACTTTTCAAACTGAAAGCACGCTGTCGTGTGCATCGATCGATGCCTGCAAGCGCTTACATATAATATAAATGGCTGCAACCGTGTTTGCCAACCGACCCCAGATAACCGGGACATTCCGTTTCAAGGCCCCTAACGATCTCATTCCTACACGTTAAGTGATGTAGGATGGTGAACGTAAATGAGGAAAATGTAATTTTAATGTCGTTATTTGTCTGAGCTACTATATCTCGATGGGTCCCTTGTTTAAGTTTCTCTACTAATAAACGATTTACTATACAGTAGTCTCACTCATCTGGCACTATTGAAAACCAATGTTCGGATTATTGGATTGTACAGAAAACTGTATAGAATTTTACTGATACCGGTGCGCAAGCACGGAACGAAGGGCAGAGAGGAGTGAGGAAAGCGGGAGCGTACGGTGTTGGATTATTACTGAATATACTACTGAAGTGCCAGATTACTCTACTGTACTTCTTCACCAGCTTTCACATTTCAAATGTCTTTGTTCTGCAAACCTGAATATCAAAACAGGCAATCCTAGCTAAAAGTTCCCAAACAATATTTTCAGCAAACCTGTGATAATCTATGATTTTGCATGGTGGTAGGGCTTTTTCTAAGTTCGCCTACCTAGCTACCACCCTCAAGTTGAGAATCTGTTGCCAAGCACTTGTTACACCAACAGCCGATTAGTTCCGATAACTGCACTTGAGAGTCATTCATTTCTAGGTTTAGCGTGTCTACCATCTTAGATCAAATTGTCATTTAATATCACACACGAGACTGTGCTCAAACGTTAAAACTTATAAAGAATATTTAAAAAAACTAATGTTATAACTTTTATTTGTAATCACACAACATTATTATATTCGTCCACCTTCCCCCTGGACTGTCATAAACTATAAGGGTTGAAGCTATATACAGACTAATATAAATCTTATGATGCACTAATTGTCAATAGACTATTGGCAGCATAACGAATCTTCTAGCAGATTATTACTGTTATTGTCGAGTCGGTAATGATACTACAAGTTTCTTGCGATAATTTAGATGAACTAACACCCTCTTGGCCCTCTTGTTAGAACTTTCCAGGGAGTTTTTATCCCAAGTCAGAATCCATGCACCGTGATATTATTTCCCACTCACATCACTTGTACACCATAACTAAACTATATTACTTAAAACACCACCAATATTACAAAATATAGACCCAAATAACACAACACTATGAATAAAATATAAAATCCATTATATGCCATTCCCAGATTCCGCCAAAATCTCCCAGAGTATGGTTTTTCATGTATATATTTTAAATACTAGGCTGTTTAAAATGAATTCCTTTGCGTATAACAATAATTGTGAGCGAACAAAAAAAAATTCATCCCTTGGTAACAGTTCGGAGAGCAACGAGTAATTGAGTTTTTTAATTTAATATTCATAACTAAAACGGGTACGATGTATGGCAGTGAAAACATTATTTTTATTATTCATACCCCGACGTACCTTCACTTTCTGCGAAGGTTATTAAAAAATTCGTACACACGATATTGAAGGCGGATTTCTTTTTTTGTTTTTGGCAACTGACCACCCAGTAGATTATTATTGCCATTGTCGAGTAGGTATATATTATATATACGTTTTTTGCGATCATTCCAATGTACTAACACCATAATGGCAGTCTTGTTAGATCTTTGCAGGGAATTTTTGTGGCAAGTCAGAATCCATGGTTCGTGGCATTATTTCCCATCCACTTCACCTGTGCACGATAACAGAACTATATTACGTAAAGCATCATCAAAATATAGAGGCAAATAACACAAGATCATTACATAGTATAAAACAAAAGTCTCCTACCGCGTCTGTCTGTCTGTTCGCGATAAACTCGAAAACTACTGAACGGATTTTCAACGGAGGATATTTTTTATAGTCAGGGCGGGACAACGTCTGCCGGGCACGCTAGTTATGAATAACATATAAAAACGACTACATGACATTCCAAGTTCGCGTCAAAACTCTTGGAAGGCGGATTTTGTAGTCGTTAACGTTATTCAATACTAGCTTCTGCCCGCGACTTCGTCCGCGTGGAATAGTTACTTCGCGCTAACGCTAACTTTAACTCGCGACTTCGTTTATGTAGAAGGTGAATATATTTTTTAATAATACGTAAGTTAATCCCGATCTTGAAACATTCTTCATTGGTGCTCCGCTTCTATTGGTCTTAGCGATATGATATACTCGTATAACTTATAGCCTTCTTCGATTAATAAATATCTTACACTGAAAGAATTTTTGAAATCGGATCAGTAGATCCTGAGATTAACGCGTTCAAGCAAATAAACTCTAGCTTTATAATATTAGTATAGATCAGCCATACTTAACCTGCGGCCCCGCCGCGCTGGTTCTTTGAGTTTTATACTTTATTTTCAATCATTTTAAATTTCGTGCTCATGAGAAAAACTATGAACACGCTGAGTAAATTAAATAGATCCCAGACAACCCTTAATGTATTAACAGTTAACATTGCTTGCATTGTTGCATTTCGTTTGGTCAGTGAGAGCGCTGGAGACCCATCTCCCCTCCCCTCTCCTCTATCTTCTCCCTCTCTCTCTCCTCTAACCCTTCCCCCCAAAGGTTGGCAACGCACTTGCGACCCATCTGGTGTTGTTAGTGTCCATGGACGGTGGTGATCACTTAAGATCAGGTGACCAACCTGTTCGTTTGCCACATATGATATAAAAAAAACCCCTTATGATATAAGGGTTATACCAAGCTTGTTTTATTCGACAACTATTTTTCGCTACATTAATACGTTGATAATTTAAAATTGTTTTTTTATTTATACGTAAACATTGGTAGTTTGCGGCCCACGACACCACGAGTGCAACGTGTTTGTGGCCCGTTTAAAAAAAAGGTTGAGTACCACTGGTATAGATAGAGGGCTGAAATAAAATGGCGACAAGGTTTATGAATAAATACACATACATAATTTGATAAAAACACTACCGAGACATAGTTGTTATGATTATAGTGATTTATTCGTCTACAATAGATAAATCTAACAATTTAAAGTCAATATCAGTCAATTAACACTTTTGCAAGGTTGCAAATACTAAAATGACTTGATGCATGATGCAGCTATAGAATTGATCAAATTAAGATACGAGTACATTAAATTAAGTTTCAAAATAGTAATTTGACGAGTGGCAGGGGTGTTTTATGCTTTATAGGCCTTAGCGTTCGACAATCATCTCACCTGATGTGTTTACACCCTTATGCTTTTTTTTTTTTTTTTCTTCGAACTGACTCCGCTATTGACCAACCAAGGTCTTAACAGCTTCACCGGACTACTAAGGCGAGCGCTTAAGGCACTCAGCCGATTTTACTTTGACAACTAGCTCAAGGGTGCGCGGCACACCTCGGCTCTGGCTGTTGCCTGATACATGCAATTCGCGACCTATCTGAGCTAACCTAAGCTAAACTAACTATTCATACATATATGAGTTGTTGAAACATATATGTGTACCAAGCATACATACCTCAACAACTCCTATATATATTTCGTATGGGATAATATTCTACACTATTTCAGTTTGATAAGGGAAAAAATAAAACCCGACTCGCACGGACTAAAACCCCATGGGTGCCCGCAACCGCCATGATGGGGGACAAGGGATGACAGAGTATTCCACATGTCGCCCCGACGGCCGGCCCAGAAAGAAGATCCTGGGCCTTCCGCTAAAGAGAGACAGCCTGGCACGCGTAGACTATCTCCCAGACGGCCGAACCAGTGCAATGGAGAGACGGGCCCCCCGACCCATCC
>MU158929.1:105943-142998 GCA_015888305.1 Antheraea pernyi
CACACATCCACATTCACAGACCCTTCACACACCCACACATCCAAATTCACAGACCCTTCACACACCCACACATCCACATTCACAGACCCTTCACACACCCACACTTTCAGATTCACAGACCCTTCACACACCCACACATCCACATTCACAGACCTTTCACACACCCAATTATCCACATTCACAGACCCTTCACACACCCACACTTTCAGATTCACAGACCCTTCACACACCCACACATCCACATTCACAGACCTTTCACACACCCAATTATCCACATTCACAGACCCTTCACACACCCACACTTTCAGATTCACAGACCCTTCACACACCCACACATCCACATTCACAGACCCTTCACACACATCCACATTCACAGACCCTTCACACACCCACACATCCAAATTCACAGACCCTTCACACACCCACACATCCACATTCACAGACCCTTCACACACCCACACTTTCAGATTCACAGACCCTTCACACACCCACACATCCACATTCACAGACCTTTCACACACCCAATTATCCACATTCACAGACCCTTCACATCCAGAAGAGCATAGAAGACTGAGTTGTCCTCAAGAGATGTAATAGTAACGTGTACTGTACGTGCAGGCAGCGACAGCGCCACGGTGCAGCGCAACGTGTCGGGCAAGCAGAGCGCGTGCTACGAGGCGCGGCTGGTGGCGCCGGGCAAGCCGCGCCGCGTGCTCTGCTGCATCAGCGCCAGGCACTTCCTCGTCAAGGACTACCTCCTCAAGATCATCCCCAAGCGCATCACCTCCTTCCGCGTCTGCCCCTCCACCAAGGTACACCATACGTATCCTTCGACTCACCGTCTCTCCATAACGAAAACGCAGCTATGTTCGCTATAAGCCAGGCTATTGCAATAGCTTTTAGCTAATTATGATCATTATAAAAGCTATTTCGAGTGGAAATATGGACGTCATTTACGATTGATGTCATACCATTATAACTACCACCCCGGCGTCAATGTCTTGCTATTCCGTGATATATATATCAATGTATTGAATCGCAGTTAATACTGAAGCCGTCTCCAGCGGGTTCGGCTCCGGAGGGAGAGTTCCGACTTGAGGACGGGTCCCAACCCTCCCTCGAGCTCGTCTCCGCTGAGAGGGACCTCATTGCTGCCACCTTCACCCAGCTGCTGATCGCCAACTGCGGGGGAGAAGACTCTTTCAAGGTGACTATATTGATTATAGCTTACTGGTAATGTAATCGGAGCTTTTCCTCAATAAAAACATCATGATGCTTTCTACAAACGAAGTTTCATGCGACTTGCAGTAGTAGTTGACTGATAGAAATCGTCACGTTACACCCTTTCATGCGACTCACCTTCTTTGTCTTTATTTATTATATATGGCTGTGTGTGTGTGTGCGGGCGTGTATTTTTGTTTTTCTTGCACCCGCCTGCGATTGTTAATATTTTTAATTTCACCTGTAGGTTTGTTTCGGTGGATGCACCTGGGAGTTAGTCCTCTTAGTTTTAGTGTATGTACCATTTCTGAAGTCTCGATAGTTAACAATAATTTTTTTATACCACGATGGTGGCAAACAAGTATGCTGGCCACTTGATAGTAAGTGGTGATCTCAGCTTATAGATACGTACTACACTGGAGATATAACATGCATGTTGCTGATATTTTAAAAGTCTGATTACTTTTCTCTTAAAAAACCCTGTATTATAGTCTCCTGGAAAAGCCTCAATGGGAAGCTCATTCCACAACTGGAGCATTCGTGGGGGGAAATTCCTCTGGTGTTGGATCGTCCGTGACCATTTCGGTGCCAAGGTTTGAAGCTGAATTCTCTATCAAGCAGCCACAGGCAAAATGTGAAACAATTCGTTGCACTATTTAGGGCATCGTTTATTTCAGAACAAACAGGAGTTCTTCTACAGTGAGATGCGCAAAGTGCACGCGCGGCACTCGCACGAGCGCCTCCCGCTGCGCGTCGCCAGAGCTGATCTCCTGCGCTCCAGCCTCCGCGCCACCAAGCACTTCACCCTCGCGCACTGGTGCAGGAACTTCGACGTCTCCTTCCACGGCGAGCAGGGTGCGTCTACCCACCGACCCCATCACCCCTACCGACCATCATTGCCCCTGCCAACCGCCGTCACTCCCAACCAACCATATCACCTCCACCAACCACCATCACCCACCTAAACATGTACTGGTTTAAATTTGTGCTTGATCTCAAACAAAGGTTTTAATAAAGAAATCGTAATGTCTGTCGAGAAAAGAAGCAAAATGCAACGTGAAAATTATGAAACATTTAGGACATTATTATATTATGTGAATTTGGTACTAAGATTACGCGGATAGATGGCGTTAAAAACAAATTTGTTACGTGACGTATTCATATGTGATTTTTATCCACTGCCGTTGAATTCTATTGATCTATTCTTATGTAATTTAACAAAAATTATAGTTTTATTTTTCATGATTTTTAAAATCCTTTGCGTGAAATTAGTAAACTAATAATACGTATTTTATCACTTTTGACGTTTTTACATTTTATTATTTGTAGATTGAAGAAAAAAAAATAATGCTGATGAGACAAATATATATCTCTTAATATTGTACTTTTAATACCACACATAGTTCAGTTTAAGGTTTCAACAGTACAGTTCTACAGTAATAGAGTTACTTTTTTCAAATTGGGAAGTTAAAGAACGTTATTTAATATACTAGCCACCACCTATGACGTTGTCTGCATTAAATCCACGTGTATAATCCATGGGTTATTGTATAAAAGTGAATAATGATATAATACAGGCTAGCGTTACCTAGTGGTGAGTTATAATATAATGGATAAGATAATAACCCTTTTCTATGACAAAACTCTTGGATATGCCAACTTTGTTGGATATATGAACATTTTTTTATATAAAGATAAGTTGAATCGAGTTAGGTGTTAGTAATAAGTAATGCGATGTGCAGGAGTGGACTGGGGTGGCGTGCGTCGTGAGTGGTTCTCGCTGCTCTGTGGTACACTGTTCGACGCCAAGTTCGGGCTGTTCGTGCCCTTCCACGAGTCCCCCACCGGCCTCGTGCACCCCAACCCCGACAGGCCCCCGCATCTCAAGGTATGTTCCCATATTACTCGTTTCCTCAAAAAAAAAAAATCATATATTGTATCGTTTATTTACACCAAAATCTGGGCCTTGGCTTTAATTATCAACTTTTTACTAACAATTACAACCAACAATCAATTATTTTACCGCTCATGTATTTTTGGTCCTTCGAGCCGCAATTGAATATATTATACCACTTGAGGACATTATTATAAGGGAAATATGTTTACGAATAACGACATTCAGAAGATTTTTTCTTGAGCTCAAAGTGAAAGTTTGTCACCATCTGTTGCACTTTAGAGTCGGTTCCCTTTAGGTTTAGCGTGTTTACCATTTTAGATCACGTTGTTATTTGATGTCATTTATTGTACATTGAACATGGTTGTATGGTGGGTGAATTGCAGTTGAAGTACTTCGAGTTTGCGGGCAAAATCGTGGGCAAATGCCTGTACGAGAGCGCGCTGGGCGGCACCTACCGGCAGCTGGTGCGTGCCAGGCTCACCAGGTCCTTCCGGGCCCAGATCATAGGCCTCAGGGTCCACTACAAGGTACCTCCCCCCATACACACGTTCAAGTACACAGCTGGAGTTTTTGATTTTCTTTCATTCCTCTCAAGTGTACCAAGTTTTACGATCACTTCTGTTTTAATCAAATAAATACATTTTACAAATTATGCTGGCTATTAAGTATGCTCTGTCTAAGTGAGAGCCATGACGTGTCGTAGCCCAGTCACTGTGACTGGTTTTTTGTTAGCAATAAATTTATATTGCTTGACTTCTTTTTAAGTGTCTGTGTTTATTAGTCAAAATATAAAAAAAATTAAATAGCTAATATGTGTGTGGTGGTAGGGCTTTCTCTAAATCCGCGTATCTAGTTACCACCACAGAGTACGTTATTTAAATAGAGGTTGCACTCGTTCTTTCCAATCAGCGCCTCTATAATACGAGTTACGAACTAATATCTGTTGGTTATTAATGTACATTTTTAGCTATGTATGTATGCATACAGCGGTACTGCGTAAATCGTGTACAAGTTTTTGATCATTTTTATTTGTTATGAATATATTCATCATAAGGCATATCTAAATCTAAGTATGTACATTCAGGAGTCAATGTTTATAAGTAGATCGAGAAATAGATAAACTTGTTTGTGGGAGACAAAAAAATTTAAAGGAGCACAATCTCGTAACAGATACGTAAACAGAGTGAATTAAAACAAACATTTGAAATTTTCAACTCCATTTTATTTTGTGGTACATGTGTTTAACTCAATTCAACAGTTTATAAATAAATAGAAAGTGTTTTTTCATTATAGTACTTCGAGCAAGACGATCCGGAGCTGTATTTGTCGAAGATCAAGTACGTCCTGGAGACGGACCTGGACTCCTCGGACCTGGAGTTGTACTTCGCGGAGGATGTGTACGACGCGAACGGGCGCCTGCTTCGAACCCACGACCTCATCCCCAACGGCTCCACTATACGAGTTACTATAATCCCTTATTTACCATCCCTCGTGAGACTTCCCAGAAATCTGCCACTATATTCTTTTAATACAGTTATTTATTGAAACTAGCTTTTTCCCGCGTGGGATAGTTATTTTGGGCTGAAGCTAAAAAAAACGGTTTTGAATCATGCTTCATTGGTGCTCCTATTGGTCTTAGCATGATGTTATTATAGCCTTCGATAAATGTGCTATCTAACACTGAAAGAATTTAACAAATCTGACCAGTAGTTCCTGAGATTAGTGCGTTCAGCCAAACAAACTCTTCAGCTTTATAATATTAGTATAGATGAAGTAAATCGTGAGGTGTATAGGTAAAAGGAACATTTTATTTGTCAATTACAACACACTATATGAAATAGAAAACGATCGGGACACCGCAATGAAGACTTCGAACATATCTTCTTCTTTTATCTTCTTCACTGCTCTGAATACAGCCTTTAATTTCAGGATTGCACGTATTACAGTCAAGAGTTAGTATTATTATTAATTCGCTTGTGTACCAATAGATGGCGCTGTACAATATTTTGGCACAGCTGTATCGCGGTATCACACTATTTTCACTTCTCAGAATCGGATTTGTATGGAAAAGGCTCGTCTATTTTTGGTTATTAATCCACTATCTAGATGGCACTGTTATATAATTTTTTGGCAAGTTTTATAACAAAATATGGTGGACGATAATTAATTTTGACATTTCAAACGGACAACTTTTAAATATTTGTTTTCATTCACTTTGTTTACGTATCTGTTACGAGAGTGTACTCCCTTAAACTTTCTTGCCTCCTACAAACAATTTAATCTATCTCCGGATCTACTAATAAACACTGACTCCTACATATATGTCGGCGTAAGAGCGTGCTCCAGATAACTCTCACGAGGATTCATCACAAAAACGACTCTACTAGTCAGAATTACAATATATTTCCTTCTCCACAACGTCATCTTACAATAATCGTACAAAGAATGTCCTTAACTGAATTTAACTTTACTTTTATATTGCTCATTCGTAACTCACTAAACTACCCTATATCTCTTTTTCTGTGACAATAATAGAACATATTTTCTAGAAGTTTTGAATATATTTAATTATTATCTAATATTGTTTTAACAATTTTAAATAATAAATATTATTTGTTTTTGTCACAGAGTAAAATGGGATATTTCCGGTGTATATTTATTATAATTATTTGTAGATAATTAAACAAATTCAGATATATTTCGACTTATAATTAAGAATTAAAATAGTTTTAGATTGTTTTGTAAATCGTTAATGTTACTTATGTTTGTAATTAAGAAAATATGTTCTATTATTGTCACAGAAAAAGAGATATAGGGTAGTTTAGTGAGTTACGAATGAGCAATATAAAAGTAAAGTTAAATTCAGTTAAAAAGAAAAAAAAATAACCAAAACTTCTATTAAATCGTAATAATCTTAAATCGTTACTTATCATAGTAATGTGTTTGGAAAACAGTGCTCATGAATGTTAGAGACTAAAAGGATAATCCTTTAAGGTTAATTTAACGTCGGTATTATCTAAAATTGATTCTAAATTATGAATTACAATTTATTATTCTATGTTTCATTTTATTCACTTTATAACAAAGAGTTAATAATATTTCAATTATATTTCACGTGTTATTTAAGTTCCGAGTTAGCTGATAGATGGCACTACAGATGCTTTGATTTTATTTGTTAGTTACATAGATTGAAACCAGATGGCAGTACAGTCGCGCCCATATATAGTATTAACGTACTAAATTTTATAAAAATCGGTTGAATACATTCTAGAACCATGGACATGATTATTTGATTTCAAGGCCACTAAAGCTTTAACTCTATATGACAAATTTTAGGTCAATCGCACTTGGACAAACAATATGAAAACGTATTATACAATCTTCATTTTTTTATTCTAACAATGTTTTATGAAAATGTGATAATTTTTAAAAACTGTTTCAGGGTTTCATTATCCCTAGTGACCAAATCATATGTTACACTAATCACGTATAGGGTCGATGCAGTCAGGATTGGCAATAAATACTTCGTAGTTCTTGTCACTGTTTAATCGGGCAGAGCTTCGCCTTACAATAACTTCCACATAGAAGTGCGCCCAGATCAGCGACATCTTGCCCTTTATATGCCACCAATGTACTTACCACTATCATTTGAACATAATGTATAGGCTGGTTTTAGGCGATCGATAGATACAGTAATGTTTTTGTTTTTGACGAGTATTCTAAATATTTTTTCGCGTCTCTTCAAAACCTTGTACGGGCCTGTATATGCGGGTTGCAAGGCTGGACTTAGGGCATCTTGCCGTAAAAATACTCGGGCTACTGTATGTAGATTATTAAATATTAAGATTGGTTTCAGTCTATGATGTGATGGTGAGATAGGTTTTATTTTTGCCGTGAATGATCTTAGCCTGGAGATGTAATCTGTAAAATCAGGTACTAGATGTTCATTCTTCACGTAGAAATATTGCCCAGGCAGGCGCAGGGGTTCACCATACAGGAGTTCAACTACAGATCTTTTAAAATCATTTTTCCACGCGCTACAAATACCTAAAAGCACGAGAGGTAATATTCCGTCCAGTACTGGTTTTCATGGCACATAATAGCCGTTTTAACTTGCCTATGGAAGCGTTCTATTATACCGTTTGCTATTGGGTGGTATGCAGTCGTTGACTTATGCTGAGATCCAATCAATTTGGTAAGAGACTTGAATAAGTTTGATTCGAACTGCTTTCCGCGGTCAGTTGTAATACTCACGGGACACCCAAAACGTGCAATCTACTCTGATAGTAATGCTTTTGCCGTTGTCTCTGCAGTAATGTCGGCGATGAATATTGCTTCAGGCCATCTGGAAAATCTTATCTATTGCTGTGAGGCAATACTTATATCCATTTGATTGTGGCAGTGGCCCTACAAGATCGATATGTACGTGCATGAATCTAGCAGGAGGTAACGAGTACGAACATAATGGTGCTGAAACGTGTCTGTGTATCTTCGCACATTGACAAGAGAGGCAAGCTCGACTCCACTCCGCACAGCATATACCTAACAGCTTCGCGCGGCACTCACACATCTAACACTCAAATGTATTTTAAGCGCTATCTATGCACTACATTGATCACTATCAGCTAATTTTGTCGTTAGTACTACTTTAGACAATGGTCTAAAGTCTAAACCATTCTACGTAATACCACTAGTACTCGATAGACGGCAGTGTATTAAAGCTAGAAAGTGTAAAATCGCGCTGTCAAGATTGTTTTCTGATTGAATGACTTCTCGACAAATTCGAGGAGGAAATTCTATTAGCTGAATACCTCAAGCGCTTGCCTTAGTACTTCAGTGAACCTGTAAAAGTCCCTCAAAATAACATTGCATAGTATAAGCACATAATAATAATATATAATTTAAAAAAATTATATACATCGATTATTGAATAATCAAAATCAAAAATACTTTATTCAGTTTAGGTCCTAATAAGGAAATTATAAACGAGGCATTTCACGTGAAACGGACAACGAAAAAAAGGTGAGGTTCTGAAATTCGTTCATATTCAGCCTAATTGGACTTCTAGTAGGTAAGAATGTGAATGCATAATGAAGACCATAATACTCCACAGTGGTGACCGCGAATATGAACCAAGAGTCATGTCGAGTTGGAATGAAGCCAGAGTTTTGGCCAAACCGTCCCGACGTCTGGTTCGCTCAACTGGAAGCTCAATTTATTATATCGAATGTGACGGTGGATACAACCAAGTTTTATTACGTGGTGTCTCAGTTAGAAAATCAACATGCTGCAGAGGTACTAGATCTGATTACCTCTCCTCCCAAAGATAACAAGTATGAGACCATAAAATCAGAAATTATCAAAAGATTTTCTGCATCGAAAGAAAGGCGCAGCAGCTACTGATGCACGAAGAGATTGGCGATCGCAAACCTTCCCAGTTCCTGCGACATCTGCAGTCACTAGCATCAATAGTAGCTGCTGCGCCTTTCTTTCGATGCAGAAAATCTTTTGATAATTTCTGATTTTATGGTCTCATACTTGTTATCTTTGGGAGGAGAGGTAATCAGATCTAGTACCTCTGCAGCATGTTGATTTTCTAACTGAGACACCACGTAATAAAACTTGGTTGTATCCACCGTCACATTCGATATAATAAATTGAGCTTCCAGTTGAGCGAACCAGACGTCGGGACGGTTTGGCCAAAACTCTGGCTTCATTCCAACTCGACATGACTCTTGGTTCATATTCGCGGTCACCACTGTGGAGTATTATGGTCTTCATTATGCATTCACATTCTTACCTACTAGAAGTCCAATTAGGCTGAATATGAACGAATTTCAGAACCTCACCTTTTTTTCGTTGTCCGTTTCACGTGAAATGCCTCGTTTATAATTTCCTTATTAGGACCTAAACTGAATAAAGTATTTTTGATTTTGATTATTCAATAATCGATGTATATAATTTTTTTAAATTATATATTATTATTATGTGCTTATACTATGCAATGTTATTTTGAGGGACTTTTACAGGTTCACTGAAGTACTAAGGCAAGCGCTTGAGGTATTCAGCTAATAGAATTTCCTCCTCGAATTTGTCGAGAAGTCATTCAATCAGAAAACAATCTTGACAGCGCGATTTTACACTTTCTAGCTTTAATACACTGCCGTCTATCGAGTACTAGTGGTATTACGTAGAATGGTTTAGACTTTAGACCATTGTCTAAAGTAGTACTAACGACAAAATTAGCTGATAGTGATCAATGTAGTGCATAGATAGCGCTTAAAATACATTTGAGTGTTAGATGTGTGAGTGCCGCGCGAAGCTGTTAGGTATATGCTGTGCGAAGCAGTTGATATGTATTGTGTAAAGCAGTTGGATATGTGTTGTGTGAACCAGTTAGGTATGTTTGCGTGTGTTTAGCAGTTGGATATGTGTGTATGTGAAGCAGTTGGGTATGTGTTATGTGAAGCAGTTGGATATGTCTTTTGTGAAGCAGTTGAATGTGTGTTCGTGTGTGAAGCAGTTGTGTGTATGTGTGTGAAGCAGTTGTGTATATGTATGTGAAGCAGTTGATATGTGTTGTGTGAAGCAGTTTTATATTTGTGGTGAGCGAAGCAGTTGGACATATGTTGTGTGAAACAGTGAGATATGTGTCTGTGTAGGTGCGCAACAGTTCGAAGCTGCAGTATCTGGAGGCGCTGGCGCAGTGGCGGCTGGCGACGCGCTGCCGGCAGGAGACGGACGCCTTCCTGCGCGGGCTCACGCTGCTGGTGCCGCACAACCTGCTGGCTATCTTCGACGAGAACGAGCTAGAGGTAAGTAGCCGCGCTCACCAACTCACTACATCCCTCCACTTGCACTTGCACTGCGTGGTGCCTGCTCGTGTATAGAGTAGTAATGTGTATGTGTGTGGGGGGCGCAGCTGCTCGCGTGCGTGGGGGAGTGGCGCGCGCACTGCGTGGTGCCTGCTCGTGTATAGAGTAGTAATGTGTATGTGTGTGGGGGGCGCAGCTGCTCGCGTGCGTGGGGGACTGGCGCGCGCACTGCGTGGTGCCTGCTCGTGTATAGAGTAGTAATGTGTATGTGTGTGGGGGGCGCAGCTGCTCGCGTGCGTGGGGGAGTGGCGCGCGCACTGCGTGGTGCCTGCTCGTGTATAGAGTAGTAATGTGTATGTGTGTGGGGGGCGCAGCTGCTCGCGTGCGGCACGGGCGCGGGCGCGGCGTGTGTGGGGGACTGGCGCGCGCACTGCGTGGTGTCGGGGGCGGGGCGGGACTGGGAGCGGTTGATCTCGTGGTTCTGGGCGGCGTTAGCGTCGTTCACGCCGGAGGAGCGCGCTCGGCTGCTGCAGTTCGCGACGGGTTGCTCGCAGCTGCCGCCCGACGGGTTCCAGGAGCTGAACCCGCGGTTCCAGATCACGCCGGCGCCCACGTTCGGGGCGCTGCCGACCGCGCACACCTGCTTCAACCAGCTCTGCCTGCCTGACTACGACTCTTACGAGCAGCTCGTACATGCGCTGCTGTGGGCCATCAACGAGGGCGGCGAGGGCTTCGGCATGATCTAACTCATCTCATTGGACTCATCACTACCTTCATGTGGACGTTAATTGCAATTTAACGGAAAAAAGAACATCACAACATATTCCCTATTTTAAGTTTAACCATCCCTTTGAACTGACTGTATTCGTATATAAAGGTTTTATCCTTTAACATTTATTACCTAACTAATCATAGTTGACGTTGTTTAAACCAAACATAAAATACCAAAAATGTTTTAATTTATTTATTAGCGATAATATTATATTCGATAGTAACGATCTATCGATAAAAGTAAATCTCAAAAGCGTATGGACATGATGTGATTTTAGTGGGATCTAATAACATCGTGCTCATTTGACACTATTTAGTCATCGATGTATATGTGTACGACGTATATAATTTTGGAATCAAGTTAAATAGAGTAGTAATGTGTATGTGTGTGGGGGGCGCAGCTGCTCGCGTGCGGCACGGGCGCGGGCGCGGCGTGTGTGGGGGACTGGCGCGCGCACTGCGTGGTGTCGGGGGCGGGGCGGGACTGGGAGCGGTTGATCTCGTGGTTCTGGGCGGCGTTAGCGTCGTTCACGCCGGAGGAGCGCGCTCGGCTGCTGCAGTTCGCGACGGGTTGCTCGCAGCTGCCGCCCGACGGGTTCCAGGAGCTGAACCCGCGGTTCCAGATCACGCCGGCGCCCACGTTCGGGGCGCTGCCGACCGCGCACACCTGCTTCAACCAGCTCTGCCTGCCTGACTACGACTCTTACGAGCAGCTCGTACATGCGCTGCTGTGGGCCATCAACGAGGGCGGCGAGGGCTTCGGCATGATCTAACTCATCTCATTGGACTCATCACTACCTTCATGTGGACGTTAATTGCAATTTAACGGAAAAAAGAACATCACAACATATTCCCTATTTTAAGTTTAACCATCCCTTTGAACTGACTGTATTCGTATATAAAGGTTTTATCCTTTAACATTTATTACCTAACTAATCATAGTTGACGTTGTTTAAACCAAACATAAAATACCAAAAATGTTTTAATTTATTTATTAGCGATAATATTATATTCGATAGTAACGATCTATCGATAAAAGTAAATCTCAAAAGCGTATGGACATGATGTGATTTTAGTGGGATCTAATAACATCGTGCTCATTTGACACTATTTAGTCATCGATGTATATGTGTACGACGTATATAATTTTGGAATCAAGTTAATAAAAATGTTTTCGAATATATCGATATACATGTTTCAACGGCCTTTCTTAATTATCGATGTTTATACTCATTTAAATTTCAGTTCAGATTAAATTGAAGTTGTAATTTGATTCATTGGTTTATCAATAAATCATAGCACTTATAGCTAAAAGTAAAGTTATCACGTTATATCGTTAAATAAATATTAATCTGTATAAAATATTTCATAATCAATTTTCTTGTTATAAATTTATCGTCAAACGCAAATTTAACGTAAAGTCGATAATAGTCTGTAGTTGTGTATAAATTGTCGATAATTTTATTTCATAGTTTCTATTAGATGCATATATATAAGTCTAGTCATTTATATGTTTCAGAACATATTATTAAGTTGTAGAATCCTGCCGTAACTCCGTCTTCTTATAGTTAACGTGTGACAATAACGTGAACAACGTTACGAGTAACGATCACTTATATAACTGTTAATAGTTAATCTAAATGCGAAACTATTAAATAAATAATCTACGTATCGTATTTATCTCCAGAGTAAATTTATTTCAGAATGGAGAAAATAAAATAATTAAGAGATAAAATGTTTTTTTTATTCCATAAAGTAACATGACGTGTTGGTTATTAGAACACATGGTGATGATAGCTAAACGGAAGTAATCCGTAAACTGTATTATATTTTCGCAAAAATGGTGATGATCGGTGATCAGAATTAAACGTTAAAATATATTATACTAGCGGGCCCGGCAGACGTTGTCCTGTCCTACTTATTAAAAAAAACCTTGACAAATTATATACAAAAACCTTCCCCGTGAATCACTTTATCCACTGGTGAAAACCGCATGAAAATCCGTTGAGTAGTTTTTGAGTTTATCGCGAACAGACAGACAGACGCGGTAGGGGACTTTTCTACTATGTACTGATGTTAGCAAAAGTGCTGACGATTGCTAATCGGAATCAATCGTTAAATTGTAATATAGTTTATCAAAATTTGTGATAATCTGTTTTTGGAATTAAACGTTAAAATATATTATATTAAAAAAAAAACAGAAAACTTACGCTGGGAAGTTTTAAAAATCAAGCACCATAAGAAGTACTACATTAATAGTTCGAAATTAATGGATAAATAAGAATGTATAATACGAAGAAGTTATCAAATAGGTAATTAAAATTATATTAACGATAGAGAACGACATGAAAAATGATTCTTTTATTGATAGTTGATTTCACAGCATTCATGATAATATAATATTTTACAAGTATGTTTTTATTTAAAATATATTATGGAATATAATTGACTAAAATGTTATACTATGTACCATTATAACACAATAATACAAGCTATAAGCCCTATAAGCTTATATTTTCCTAATTCTGTAATGTAATAATATACCTAAAGTTTTTGAAGTAGACATAAATTATGTTTAAACTATTCGGACCTATAGTTGGACAAACCCCATTTATAAATTAGTTATAAATATTACTTATGATATTAACTTAACGCTATAATTTAAAAAATAACGTATATATTACCAATCAGAGTTTATCTATATCTTTGTATGTCCGTGTCTATGGGTGAGAGAATTTGTATGTATGTTTATTTAAATATTTATTGTTAGTTGAATAATACCTAGCAAAATGAATGTAGTCGTCTAATAATAAAAAAGAATTTGTAATAATTATACTCGTATAAGTAGATGAAATTTATTTAGAATTAGTGAAACTCGTGTATCACTTGATTATATAAGGCCGGTACTATAAACTTCAGGTATAGCGTAAAGTAACCGCAAAGTAGGTTAAAAGCACTCTTAAGTGTATATAAATGTGTACTTGTAAATATTCTTAACGTAGTAAGGTAAATGCTCCTTTGATTGACAGGGGTTGATTTAAATAAATAACGGTGAGAAGCAAGATTTAGTCATGTTTAATGTTGCGAGAAATGTAAATACAGATTTTTTAATACCTATAGGTTTTAGCATGCGAATACAATTTCACCTGATGTTAAATAACAATATGATACGAGAAGGTAAACACGCCGGGACTTGAGAGGGACTGGCTCCCAATTGCAACTGCCGGAATACATGCCAAGGTGTTTGCCGGCAGATCTTTAATATGAGGGTGGTATCTAGTCAGGTGGACTTACAAAAAGGCCTACCACCACGCTATGGTTTAATCGTGATGCTTTCCTGTACCCAAAGCTCCGGCTCACTCTCGTGGATTCGAACCTATGTCTAATGATGCGGTGTTCGAACACGCTAAACAATGAACCAACTAAACCGATAAAGCTGTAAAGGTCCGTCAGGCCAACAGCGTTAGTCAGTTCGAAAAAAAAAACATCCAAAAATTTGTCAAAGAATTAATATATTGTAAACATTCGTGACGATAACGATAGAGACGTAAACGATCGTAAATATAGTTTTTTTTAAGCAATTGTCAAGAATAGTCATTAATGTAGCAAGAATTGTAATATACGTAAAAAATGTACACAAATATATATTTTTTGTTAATAAAAATTGCCTAATTCATACAAATGTAATTATGGTATGTATGGAATTATATGGAATTTAATTTTAATAGTACATTTTATATATTATTTAAAATTTTAAGTATTACCGTAATTATTACGATATACATAAGTACCACATATTTAAAAATTGTCTAAATGGTATCGTTTGAATTAAACATAACGGTGGTGTCAATATTAGGAGCATTTACCCTGTCATTTGACGCGTTAACATTATTCTAGTCGCTGCATCAAATCGTATCTATACTTGTCTATATAGTAATATTTTATATTAGTACTCTAAAATTGTAATTTTTTATTTTATATACCTGTTTTACCATTTTATTATTGCAATGATTGATATCACTTCAAATTATTATACTTTGATAACTTAGTCATAGGGTATATATACAACTTATATATGACTGAAATATATATTGTGTAGAATAATACATCAGATACTGTGTTTGCAGGGTATCATAACCACCATACATATTGTTAAAAAAGTATCCAAATAATTAATACAAGTTCCTTTGAACTATAACTATTAGTTTATATTGTATGTTAATATGTAACATTTTATCTGTATATATACATATTTAACGAATATACTATTTATAGTGTATTTCCCGACCTGCTCGTGTAAGAAATTGTTTCGCTTTTAAAAGTCTTAAGATGATGTTCGATAACCTTCTATACAACTACTATATATATAATAACACAATGCAACCTACAACTTCAATAAATAGGTTATGAGAAATGCAAAAAAAAGTTTTCTAATTAGACTGGATGTTTCAACGATTAGCGCGTTCAAAAAGCATTCTCTTGAGCTTTGTACTACCAATGTAACTGGCTGGAGGGGTATAAAAAAACACATTATTGTCCACAGATACCTAAAGTCATTTAAAAGCAGAGTTAATACCAAATATTATATCATCAGATTTAGCTCAGTAGACAGTATTTTTCTTTTACGAGACTTCTGAATAAATAACTATACTATCCATAAATTATGTAACATATTAAGGTGAGGGACCAGAAAGGTGACTATGAGAGGGCGCGGCTATCAATGCATTATGACGTCACACATATAAATCTAATGTAATAAAGTTCGTCCACGTCAACGATAACACCTAAAATGTTGTGATTTTTTATTATATGAAAAAGTATTTTAAATATAAAAAGATTTAAAGGTCTCATTTCATATAATTAAAATATCATATATGTGACGTCAAATTGAGGATGTGGGGAGTTGCACAAACTGACTACTTGAGAAAAGAACGGAAAAGGCGTTCAAAAAATTATGAGTCGATCGTTACATAATTTATGGATGTTCCGTAATTGATAATTGGTACATTAAAGAAATGTCGCCGTGATGTAAATATTCAAATAAGTTTGTCCTTACTGTGTGTAGTGGACAGTTGTCTTTACTTTTATATATGGTATACTTTTGGTTTTAATTATAATATACCTATAAATAAGGGTTATCTTCGTCTCTGTACTTATATTCATGATAAAACAGTAATCTCAACAGTTAAATTTAAGCATAGGATTCAATTCACAACTTCTGTATGCTAAATTATAGAAAGTGCTTTGTTTACTGGTACTTATTTTGTTTATAATATTAATTTCGTATAAGAACTGTCTGTGTAATATTCGTATATAATTAATATATTAAAAACCCCATTGTTTCATTGTAATAAATTGTAATAATGATAATTTATAGTGGAATTGTTGATTAGAAATTTAAGACTGAAATAAATGATTCCAATAGAATTTGTCTTTTTTTTTATCATTGTGTTTTGAATTCTAATTCATTACCTACTTACTAAGATGTTATAAAGATTACATCATTAAATATAATTATTAAACATTTTTTTTTATTATTTCAAAAGGCGGCAAACGAACAGGTGGGTCACCAGATGTTAAGTGATCACCACCGTCCATAGACACTAGCAACACCAGGGGAGTCGCAAGTGCGTTGCCAGCCTGTATATGGGGGAGGGGCAGGAAAAGGAGAAAGGGGAAGGGAAAGGGGGAAAGGAGATGGGCCTCCGGCGCTCTCACTGATCGAACGAAACGCAACAATGCAAGCATAATTACTTCACGTCGGTGTTCTGTGAGAGGGTGGTACAACCCTATCTATCTAACATATCTAAATATATCTTTAAAAATCCAGTGTCACGATGTATGTCTACGATGAACTCGGAATCTACTCAACCGATCATGAATGTTGGCATTTATGCATAATTTGGTCAAACTTGAGAGATAGTATAATTTATATTTCGATGAATGGTCTCAATATTTTTTAATTACAAACTAAATTATTGTCATTGTTGAATATTGTTATTAATTCTAAGTTTTATCAGTTACTAACAGATGGCGCTTAAAATTAGTTTGTTGACAGAAAATTGTAGCACCGTCGGTTATATAAAATTCATAGATGGCGCCACTGTTTACTTTTGAATTTCTTCATAATTGCAGTTTATGGTGCACGTGTTTTATTAATTTCAACATGTAACAACTGAAACACAGCAACGAGTGGCCGGGTCACCTTTTTTTTGAACTGACTACATACACTGTTAGCCTGGCAAGGTCTTTACAGTTTCACCGGACTACGGCCGAGTCAGCTAGTTAATTGTTAAAAAGATTTTTATTGACTGATGGTGGACGGTTAGTACCGTTATCAATGTAGAGCGAGGAGTCAAATTAATTTGACGTGTACTTCAAGCGGTGTTGTTATTGTGAAATTTTAATTATCTTCACGGATAATAAAATGACATTAGCATTAGAAAAATTTAATGGTATATGAAGACAAAAAACAATTCATTATTAAACTCTTCAGTTATCAGTCGCAGTACTCTTATTTGTAGAATTCTTTAAGCTAACACTCATAGTATTCGTTGTGATTTAATGATATGTCGAAAATTATGTATATCCGATTAAAAATAAGAAGTCGAATTGCAACATTAGTTTTGATTTTTTTAACAAATACATTTAAATAAATTATTTCGTGGTATGCTATTTTGTGAATAGGTGAACGATCCTTCAAATGTGACGGAAGCTTTATTAACGCGTCACGGCGAATCCTTCTCAATGATGAATTCCTCATAGAAAGGGATGCTATGAATATTTAGATAACCATTTATGGATTGCATAACTCATGTTCAGTTTTTCAGGCTGAACTCTTTGCAATACAAAGCCTGTTCTTCTAACTCCTAACTCTCTCCATATATTCTGATTCGCAGGCAGCCATATGGGTTTTGCGTGATCGAAGCAATACACACCCTCTGGTTTCCAAAACATAAACTCATTAACACCCGCATGCCTTACTTTGTACACCTGACATGGATCAGAAGTCACGTCGGCTCTATTGGAAACGAGGCAGCTGAAGCCGCAGCAAAACACGCTGCGGCTATACATTCTCCGCCTAGCTATGCATTCTTCCCGATGAGTTTCGCCAAGCGCGAAATTCGCGTTTAGTATCACAGTTTGGCAGGCTAGGTATGAAAACTCTCCTCAGGGTAGATACACTATTACACGTCTACCCAAATTGGAGGATATTACAAAATTACGTACATGTATTGGACTTTCATTCCGTATGACAAATATTAACTGGACATGGGTATTGTAAGCTATATCTTAATCGCTTTAAGATTATTGACGACAACACTTGCCCCTGAGATAACACATCTGTGCAAAACTTTGAACACTTGCTTCAAGATTGTCCCAGGTTTAGCACGAAGAGACTAGAGCACATATTGCTTTGTGATAATCTTCGTACATGTCCATTCGATATTTTGGGCTTGATGGAGATGGAGTCTGCAATCAAATCTTTCGATAGTTTTGCTAAGCGTGTGATCCCTAATCTTAAAACATTTAACAGACCTTGACATTACTACGACTCTGACTTGTGTGTATATCAAGACTAACAAAATATTATGCTCATGCAACCCGTCAAGGGAGTGAATAGTGAATTGTATCAAATTGCGATCACTATTGCCAATTTCGATTGACCACTGTGCAAAACAAACAAGTTTGAAAAAAAAACCGTTTATGGATTTTCCAAATATTGTAATAGGGTGTCGAATTTGTGTTCTTTTAATGCAATTTGTACCAGTTCTCATGCGCCTTGTTATATGGTATTAATTATACCGATTAAACAATATTTTGGCAGAGAAGTCATAGGTTCTATTGTCGCACAACACTTGTAGATATGAATATCATTCTAAACTTTCGAATATGTTTTACCATCAGATTAATGATCTTATATGATTTATTAAACCGAGTTCGAGGGGAATTACTCGTAATCGTAGTCCAAGAGTTGTTACTTGTTTTTACAATAGATACTTTATTTTTTATAGTTAAACAGCAAAATCAATTATAAGAAAATTAATTGAAATAAAACGAAAAATCAAATTTTAAAACAATGTAATTAAAACACAAACATCTTAAGAAATAACTTACAAAACATCTAAAAACTTAGAAATATTCACTAAATAAGATTGACCTACAAAATATCAAATGTAAAAGTTACTTACCAAAACTTACCTCTTTCCTTTCAACGACGTATATTTTAATGACTACAGTTTTCATTCTTAATATAGTTTCTATTTGAAATCATCCACCTATTTTAGTAAAATCTAATCTAAAGCCGAAAACTCTATATTATAATTATATAATGATAACCTACCACATATTTTTATTTAGTAATTATAAGACTAAAGTACGTAACTCTATCCTGTTCACGTCGACTAATATCATATTCTGATCTAACAAAATAAAGGTCAAATCTCATTTAGTTTCGGCGTTGTAGAGTTCCGTTCAGCATCCATGCCTGGCCGGTAATAAGCTCCAGAGTATTGCTTCCGGCATCGACATGGGGTACCGCAACCAGGACCTAGCCAGCCCGAGTATCCTGGGACAACGGGAGGAACGTCATCATTCTCATCAACGTTATTGTGAAACTTGGTGCACTTCTGGCAAATAATCGATAACCGTATTACTTGGTTACATGTCTTAATTATTTATTTACAAATTAGTGGTTAGGTTCATAGGGTCCTGTTACGTAATCAAAGTTTTAGTCACAGTTAACACGTTCCACTGCACCTTTATCAGAAAAAGTAAGTAATGTAATACCCAGGCATAGAAGAGTTTGTGCTTACATAAGCATCGGCATAAACAAGTTTAAAAACAGTACAAAAAGTATATAACTAGATATTACTTATGTAATTGCCTTATCAACAATAAGCAAACCATAAATCACATTAATCCTTTAATTGCTTACGTATTTATAGCGAAGTTTTTTCCCTCGACGTAAGCAAAACTCCAAGGTCTAATCACTAACATATCTGACGCAAAGAGCGGAGAGTAGGTACTTTGTGGAGGTTGGGTGTTTGACCGGTGAAATGTCAATCCGATGACCGCAGCTTCGGAGCCCGGCGTGTACCAACGAATTGTTCGTAATTCGCGTACATTTACCAATTTAAATTGGTAACACTATCGACTAACGGTGAAGGAAAACATCGTGAGAAAACCTGAACCTGAGAAATGTTCATGTAGCACTACCGAATGTGGGAAAAATATAGAACTGTGGATTTCTTGGAGCTTGAAATCGCTAATACTCCGTGGGCTCGCGTGGTGATTATGCTCATACGTTCCTTCAGGTAGAGGACTAGGGTGCTGTAGCGAGCCTCTTATGTGCTGATAATGATGAGGTACTTGGTTATTTTACTTCAAGAACTTAAGTTATTAGATATACAGATACAAATCTATTGAATTAAATTTCTTTTTAGAGAAAACAATGGACCCTTCGCTAGTATGCGATGCGAAATTGTTCGCTGCAATTGATTACGTCTATCTTGTCACCGCAATGGATACTCTTAATAAGGTTAAACAAAGAAGAGTTCGATCTTACTCACGCTAGAAATAAAACTTAGTATACTGATTAATTAGTCCTACTAATGAGATGAATACATTATGGAGGAGGTGAACATTCGTTTTCGGCATTCTTTTATTATATTTTAATATATAGTATATATATAGTATACGCATATATATATAGTGCTATAGATATTAACGGTTCTCTCTAACATGTTCGTTTCATAAAATCCAATGCACATCGTTTTAGGCACGTATCTGAACTTTTGGTTCGGGAGTCGGGGGACGGGGACAAAGTTGTTTTGTTTGAACTTCGTACTTCACAGTGGTTATGATGAACAGATGAACAAAATAAACAAAAATAAATATACCTTGTGAGAGGCTTCGGCCATAATTCGAGCTGGTCCCTGGTCACCCTGAGCTGCTTGTCGAGCCTCACGAGGTCCGTACGGAGCTCCTCCACCAATCTCTTCATCGTCCCATTTTCGGCAACAGTTACAGACATTTGTATCTTCAAATCTGAGTACTCGCGAGATAGTCGCTCTCGGCTCCTAAAGTATCACTTAATATATTAAAGCAATATGCAGCAGACAATTCGAAGTTGTTTTGAGACTATGGTTATATCTTATGTAAAATAAAAAGTGAATGTGGAGTGATTGATGGAGTGGACCGAATTTAATGAAACAAAGACAAAGTTACTCCCGAGGATATGCTTTATGATTTTCTTAGTGAGGTTTCATTGTGAACCCCATAGAGTAACAAACTTGCGAGTAGTTAATGTAAGCGGTTTCATAATTCTATGGTGAACTTTAGCAGTGATGCGTATTCATACAAACAGACAGACATTTCTAAAAATTATTGAAATGTATTCTATTTCTTATATAGGAATAAGAAATAGAATAGGAAGACACATGCAACAATTTTTTTCACAAAATCGAAAGACTACAAACTCTTTATATTTACATTCTTATTATATGTACTTGAACGGCCACAGACAAGCCGGAATGAATTGTTTCGATATATCGTTTGAGGACAGTATGACATCCATAACTAACGACATATCTTATTAGCCAAAAGTGGCTTATGTTCTTGGACTGCGCTTTAACATCTCTTCTAAGTTTGGATAGTCAAAATCCACGAGGGCATCAAAACGGTAAACAGTTTCAGAATATCATTTAGCTAATTATGAGTTAACTTACTCTATCTCCATCCTGAGAAGTTCATTGCTGTCGTCCAGATAACTTTGTTTTTCTTCTATTTCTTTGCGCAGCGCTGCAGCTTCTGCCTCTGCATTTGCCAACATGTCCACGTGTTCGTCTAGTTCCTCTTCTACTTGAGATAGCTAGAAGAGAAATATGTTAATATATGATAGGTTATAAATGTGCTGATATCATAATATATATATATATATATATATATATATACAATTTTACATTACATCATTTGTTATTGTTCAAGTTTTTCAAATTTTGTAATAAAGATTTTTTGTAACTTATGCTGCCAACACGCTGTTGTGCAGTGCACCATAAGGTATACCGAATAAATATAATGAAGCTTGAACCCTTATGATTTTAGACATTTCAGGGGTTAAGTATCCATATATTTGTGTAAGTTAAAGGGCCTGGTGGTACGTGGATGAGAAGTTTTTTAAAGTGGAAATAGTCTAGTGCATAGTTTATAGACGTATTTACTAACAGTGGCTAAGGCTTGGTCTCGCTGGGCACGAGCATCAGCTATGGCGGCCCGCTCCTGCGCCAGCGCCACGTCTCGCGTTGCACACACCGTTCGTAATGTTTCCACTTCATTGCGAGCGTTGCGCCATTCTATAAGTATTATGGACTTTATAACCATAACAGCTTGCCCAAAGTTCGACAGTGGAAGTTCGGCTGCTGTGTTCTATGCTGAAGTTTATATTTGGCAACAGGTACTTACACAGGCGCTGTTCAACTTAGTCATCAGAAGTAGCAACCGGTTATGGCGGGCCACAGTACTAAGATACTTCTAATATATAGCTATAATATACAATAACCCTTAAACGTAAGGTAGATTGCATTCCTAACTGCTATTTTATAACATTATAAAAAACTGCTAATCCAATCCTGAGATCAAAGAAGCCAAATTATAAAAATGGCTCGTTTAAGACTAGATGTGCACGCGATTCCGTCCGCGTGGAACCTAACGTAAAAAAACAGTAACTAATAAAATCGTCCGAGTGTATTAAGTCCATTTACTTATCTTTTACTTTCTTTCTTGTACTTAAGTCGCGTCTTCAATAAAATTACAATAACTTTTGATAAAGTAAACTGATTTAAATGAAACCCAGACTAAATGTTACACGAGGATATGCTTTATGAGGATTTTGGGGTATCGCGGGGTGTCGAATAACATCATAAGACTTGAGACACCCAAGCCAACCTCACCTGCACGTGGTGCACCCTGCTGAATAACGAATGAGGCAATGGCGAAGGCGGGGTGGTAGGGTTTTACAGCCTGACTGGGTTGCAACCACCATCTATATGGCGGAAAAGCCCGTCATAGTGATTCGCTACTGCGGGTCGAGTTTCGAGATCAGCCTGTGCATATCCAGCTTTTTGCAGGCCGGCATGATAGTGGCGACCGGCGATGAATAGTGTTTCACTCTGTGGTCACCATTATTTTTGGATTGTACTGTGCTTATCGTCAGGCATAGTGCAATCATTTTGCTGTGCTACAATAAAAAAAAATCACTTATTTAGGCATTTCTAAAAATGACAAATGTATTTTATTACTTCCTTGAAACGTACAACAATTTTTTTCACAAAAATCTAAAAAGTACAGACACGTTACATTTACATTCCTATTATTTGTGCGTTCCAGTAAGCGCTCACAACGCTCACGCTCACTACCGCCATTTTGCCGTTCCACCTACTCTCGAACGTTACAATCGTACACCCAAGTGGAACGCATTATGGGCCTTTTTTTTTTTTCGAACTGACTACGATATTGACCAAGCAAGGTCTTAACAGCTTCACCGGACTACTAAGGCGAGCGCTTAAGGCACTCAGCCGATTTTACTTTGACAACTAGCTCAAGGGTGCGCGGCACACCTCGGCTTTGGCTGTTGCCTGATACATGCAATTCGCGACCTATGTAAGTTAACCTAAGCTAAGCTAACTATTCATACATATATGAGTTGTTGAAACATATATGTGTACCAAGCATACATACCTCAACAACAACAACCCTTATATATATTTCGTATCGGATAATAATCTAAACTATTTCAGTTTGATAAGGGGGAAAAATAAAACCCTTCCACCTGCATGTGTAAGCGTGTATGCGTGCACGTGTGTAGAGGTGATATGTGTAATGTTGTCGCAGTGATGTAAGATTTTGTGTCACTGTATCGCGCGAGCAGCGTACTCAAGGGCTCCACGCCGAGGGAACGGATCTAGGCTTGAGCTGCTGCCGAGGGGGGGGGGTTCGAGGGTAGTTAAGTAGGAGTATACAAATGGGGTTCGAGAGTAGTTAAGAATATACAGATGGGGTTCGAGGGTAGTTAAGTAGGAGTATACAAATGCGGTTCGAGAGTAGTTAAGAATATACAGATGGGGTTCGAGGGTAGTTAAGTAGGAGTATACAAATGGGGTTCGAGAGTAGTTAAGAATATACAGATGGGGTTCGAGAGTAGGTAAGTAGGAGTATACAAATGGGGTTCGAGAGTAGTTAAGAATATACAGATGGGGTTCGAGGGTAGTTAAGTAGGAGTATACAAATGGGGTTCGAGAGTAGTTAAGAATATACAGATGGGGTTCGAGGGTAGTTAAGTAGGAGTATACAAATGGGGTTCGAGAGTAGTTAAGAATATACAGATGGGGTTCGAGGGTAGTTAAGTAGGAGTATACAAATGGGGTTCGAGAGTAGTTAAGAATATACAGATGGGGTTCGAGGGTAGTTAAGTAGGAGTATACAAATGGGGTTCGAGAGTAGTTAAGAATATACAGATGGGGTTCGAGGGTAGTTAAGTAGGAGTATACAAATGGGGTTCGAGAGTAGTTAAGAATATACAGATGGGGTTCGAGGGTAGTTAAGTAGGAGTATACAAATGGGGTTCGAGAGTAGTTAAGAATATACAGATGGGGTTCGAGGGTAGTTAAGTAGGAGTATACAAATGGGGTTCGAGAGTAGTTAAGAATATACAGATGGGGTTCGAGGGTAGTTAAGTAGGAGTATACAAATGGGGTTCGAGAGTAGTTAAGAATATACAGATGGGGTTCGAGGGTAGTTAAGTAGGAGTATACAAATGGGGTTCGAGAGTAGTTAAGAATATACAGATGGGGTTCGAGGGTAGTTAAGTAGGAGTATACAAATGGGGTTCGAGAGTAGTTAAGAATATACAGATGGGGTTCGAGGGTAGTTAAGTAGGAGTATACAAATGGGGTTCGAGAGTAGTTAAGAATATACAGATGGGGTTCGAGGGTAGTTAAGTAGGAGTATACAAATGGGGTTCGAGAGTAGTTAAGAATATACAGATGGGGTTCGAGGGTAGTTAAGTAGGAGTATACAAATGGGGTTCGAGAGTAGTTAAGAATATACAGATGGGGTTCGAGGGTAGTTAAGTAGGAGTATACAAATGGGGTTCGAGAGTAGTTAAGAATATACAGATGGGGTTCGAGGGTAGTTAAGTAGGAGTATACAAATGGGGTTCGAGAGTAGTTAAGAATATACAGATGGGGTTCGAGGGTAGTTAAGTAGGAGTATACAAATGGGGTTCGAGAGTAGTTAAGAATATACAGATGGGGTTCGAGGGTAGTTAAGTAGGAGTATACAAATGGGGTTCGAGAGTAGTTAAGAATATACAGATGGGGTTCGAGGGTAGTTAAGTAGGAGTATACAAATGGGGTTCGAGAGTAGTTAAGAATATACAGATGGGGTTCGAGGGTAGTTAAGTAGGAGTATACAAATGGGGTTCGAGAGTAGTTAAGAATATACAGATGGGGTTCGAGGGTAGTTAAGTAGGAGTATACAAATGGGGTTCGAGAGTAGTTAAGAATATACAGATGGGGTTCGAGGGTAGTTAAGTAGGAGTATACAAATGGGGTTCGAGAGTAGTTAAGAATATACAGATGGGGTTCGAGGGTAGTTAAGTAGGAGTATACAAATGGGGTTCGAGAGTAGTTAAGAATATACAGATGGGGTTCGAGGGTAGTTAAGTAGGAGTATACAAATGGGGTTCGAGAGTAGTTAAGAATATACAGATGGGGTTCGAGGGTAGTTAAGTAGGAGTATACAAATGGGGTTCGAGAGTAGTTAAGAATATACAGATGGGGTTCGAGGGTAGTTAAGTAGGAGTATACAAATGGGGTTCGAGAGTAGTTAAGAATATACAGATGGGGTTCGAGGGTAGTTAAGTAGGAGTATACAAATGGGGTTCGAGAGTAGTTAAGAATATACAGATGGGGTTCGAGGGTAGTTAAGTAGGAGTATACAAATGGGGTTCGAGAGTAGTTAAGAATATACAGATGGGGTTCGAGGGTAGTTAAGTAGGATATATATATATATATATATATATTTTAAAAAAAATGTTGATTTTTTTAAATATTTAATTTTAATAGAGATTTTAGTTAATTTGCATTCAAATAAAATCAAAATGTCTTTTGCGGCAACGGTAAGGTATTTGAACTATGTTATAAAATTGTATAAAACCTTCTGTTTACTTAATTTTGTTTATATGCCAAACTCTAATTATCATAAAAACATAAAAATTACCTTTTTGGTGTAATAAAAAACTTGAATAGTAGAAGAGAGTAAAAATTAGATTATCATTAAATGATTCTATTTTAATTTATACGTAGAATTTAAAAAATCACAACATTTTTCAATAGAATTTAAAATTATCATAACTTAACATAATTCATGTAAATATATTAATAAATTTAATTAATCCATTAATGTACTTAATATAAACTAGTGGGCGCCCAGTTGTCGACATTCGACCATAGTTCAATGATTTTTTAAAGTTTGAACTTTATTAGGCTTCTTTTGTCAAAGGGTATAATACTTCTATAATCAAAGGTTTTCATCATGGCTTCACAGTTATTTGCCACTTTTTTTTAAATTACATAAACATTTAAAAAAAATCTATGCCTAAATGACAATTGAAATTAATTTTTTTATTTTTTTTATGTCATAGGTGGCAAACGAACAGGTGCTGCTACCAACACCTGCAGATAAGTGATCACCACCGTCCATGGACACTAACAACACCAGAGGAGTCGCAAGTGCGTTGCCATCTCTTGGAGGGAAGGGTAGGGGAGGGAAAGGGAGAGGAGAGAGGAGAGGGGGGCGAGGTGGGTCTCCGGCGCTCTCACTGACCGAACGAAACGCAAAAATGCAATCACTGTTACTTCACGTCGGTTTTCTATGAGAGGGTGGTACTAAGGTCGGCTCGCCCGGGGTAGTATCACCCTCTCACAGAAAACCGACGTGAAGTAACATTGCTTGCATTGTTGCGTTTCGTTCGGTCAGTGAGAGCGCCGGAGGACCACCTGCCCCACACTTCCCCCTCCTCTCCACTTGCCCAACCCTTCTCCCCCAAACACAGGCTGGCAACGCACTGGCGACTCCTTCGGTGTTGCTAGTGTCTATGGGCGGCGGTGCTCACTTACCATCAGATGACCCGCTTGTTTGTTTGGTCCCTATAATATAAAAAAAAAAGTGTTTCAGATGAGAAAGATATCTAAAAATGAAAGCTCCTTTACTTAAATTGCAATGGCTGATTTTTATATATGTTTTGTATAATATCACTCCAAAGAAGGATCCAGTATCGCCACACACATTCCGAGGGCGATAACTTCTGCCAGACGCTTTAAAGCAGAAGGAAAAATGCTTGCTTTTTAAGTATGTTATTCAGATTCCTATTACAAAAATAAATTTCATCAGTCAGACAGATTGTAAGGGCCAAACATCCCGCCAGACGTGAAACATACTCGTAGACTTTAGTATGATATTATACAAGACTTCGATTTACCGTTTCCATTTTTTTTTCGTTTTCAAATACCATGTAGGTAACGTGTCTACATCTTTTTACCTATAATATTCTTGATTGCAGGTAAACCAAACAAACCAGTTGATACACTCGTCTACAGCAGGCAGGACGCACCATCACATAGCACTTGTGTTTATTATCGGCTTAATGTAAGTAAGGAAGTATCTCGCTTCGTATATTTTGGAAGCGTGCCAAAAAAGTATATTAGATCATTTCAAACGTATGTACACCATTGCAAGAAAATGTATTATATGGTATACTTGTAACTTTTAGCCCTAGTGTGGAGAGTAATGAAGGATAAGGACACTCTAAAGAAACGCCTGACGTCATTACAGTATCATGTTACTCAAGAACTTTAACTATGCTAAATTTCAAGTTCATCCGTTCGCTTAAAAAAGGGTACAAAGTTTTGGCTTCACGAATATATAAGATAAAACTTATTTCAATCTATCTTCTTCTATATTATAAAGAGGTAAATTTTGTGAATTTGTGACGTCGTAGGGGGTAATCTCAGGAACTACTGGTCCGATTAGAAAAATTCTTTCAGTGTTATATAGCTCATTTATCGGGGAAGGTTATAGGTTATATATTATCACGCTAAGATCTATAGGAGCGGAGCAGCAATGAAGAATGTTGCAAAATCGGGGAATTTTTTCCTTTTCAGAGCTTCCGCTGAGTGTTTTTTGAAGTCTTTTTTTGACGGACGTCAAAATGTCTTTTTTATTTACATGTGTGTATATGTTGTGTAAAATTGAAGCAATAGTGTGAGAAATGTATATTTTAATTAATTTAATGTACTTCTAATACATTTTATATAAAATAAATAGCTTTCTGCACTTCTCCTCCATATAAACTTTAACTATGCCAAATTTCACGTTCATCCGTTCGCCCAATTCCGTTAAAAAGGGGTACAAAGTTTAGGCTTCACGTATTAATATATATCGACGTGGACATCCACCGGGGTATCCAATACGTGGAATCAAGACCACCGTCTCGACTAAGGAAATGAGCTACCAGGACATGAGTCGTTACGTTTCAAAATTAGCCACATCCAATTTTAATCTTTCATATAACATGTTTAACTTTTTAACATTTCCAGTTTCTATACATCCATCGCAATCTTCACAATCTTAGCAATTGCATCGCAATCCCCTCTGACGGTGGTTTCTCTCGCCTTCTGTCTTACTGGGAGTTTCTTATTATTTATTAATTGCCCCCTCGATCGGGTGGACGATAGTGGCCTCTTCGGCGCCATTGGCGGTGGTTTTGGGTGACAAGCATGTATTTTCTCGCGGCTGTCGTCTGAGAGTCCTGGCCATCGGTATGCAGCTCTTGCAGGGCTCTCAGGCATTTCTCGATTATTTCCGGGGTGGTTTCGGCTGCCAGGGTCTTCATAAAAGTGATGAGAATATTCTGGATGGAGTCCTCTGCCGATTTTGGCTGCTGGGTCGCCTCCGTTGCTTTCTGAACTCCTCTGGTGCGTTTTGGCAATCATTTTGCAGGTCTTCTCTGGCCGGGGTCGTTTGCGGGGGCCATCAGGCTCGGCGATTGCGCGCCTCGCAGCGGAACACGGGGCACAGGCGGGTGTTGTTTGACGTGTGCGCCCCTCCGCAGTTTGCGCAGGACACAGGTTCTTCTCGTGGGCGGTCACAGTTGCTTGCGAAGTGCGGCCCGCCGCACCTCTCGCAGGCTATCGGGTGGTGGCAGTGGTGGGAGGAGTGCCTAATAAGCTGGCATCGATGGCACTTTGCCGGGACTCTCCTCGCTCGCCACGCTTCAATGGACTTCTCTATCAGCAGGAGTTCGTCTATGTTATATATGCCCGGAATGAGGGCTGGTGTTCTTTGCAGGGAGCAGTAGAAGATGCACCCTGGTCTTCCACCTCTTCCCTAAATGAGTCGGGTACCCTGGTCTTCCACCTCTTCCCTGAATGAGTCGGGTGTACTCCGGCAGGAAGCCCTTCTAGAATGTGGCAGTACAACGACCATATTACAACTTTCAAAATTTTTTTTTTGATTAAATATACTGACTTCGATTGTGCTAATTTACGGAAACCTCTTTATTTTACATATATTTGCAAAATATTAGATATAACAATAAACAGATAATAAAAATGGAATCATTACTGGTATAATAAAACAACAGAAAAAACTAGAAATGGACAATAGTACGTGAACAATAGACAAAGGTAGTAAATTAACAGTTCGCCAGATCCTCGCCGCCGTGAATTCGAATTGGGGAGCTTCCGGCTCCCAGGGAGGTAGAGGGGGAGAGACGGCGTCTCAGGGAGGACGCCGTCGAAAGGTGGATGCAGGACCTGGCGGACGCGCGCTTCGGGACGTACACCGTTGACGCCGTCCGCCCGGTCTTGCGAGACTGGATCAGGAGGGAGTTTGGCTCCCTGACGTTCCGACTGGTGCAGGTGCTCACCGGACACGGTTGTTTCGGGTGGTACCTGCACCGGATCGCACGCAGGGAGCCGACCGCCGCCTGCCACGAGTGCGGCGCTGACGAAGATACCGCGCAGCACACTCTGTCTGAGTTTGGTTGTGGGGGGAGCTGCGCCGCATCCTGGCGGCGGCCGTGGGAACGGACTTATCGTTGCCGAGCGTGGTTTCGGCCATGCTCGGCAGCGAACAGGCTTGGCGAGCGATGGCCTCCTTCTGTGAGGAGGTCGTCTCGCAGAAGGAGGTGGTGGAGAGGGCCCGCGAGGCAGACCCTCAAAGTGGCCGTCTCCGCCAAAGGAGGACCGGCAGGAGGAGGCGGCGCTTTGCCCAACTCCTCCTGCCACCGTAGCCGGACCTGAGGGGATGGGCCGGGGGGCCCATTTCCTCATTGCACAGGTCCGGCGGACGAGGGGGGGCAGCCGGTGTGTGCCCGGTCTGCTCCTCTATAGGTAGGAGCCCGGCGGTCACCTTCCGCCGGGCGGACCGTGGGGGCGGCTCTACAAGGTTGATTAGCTTGCTCGATCCCTTGCCGCCCCCACAAAACGGTCTGTCGGTACACCGTGGGGTTTTAGTCTGTGCGAGTCGGACATAACCCACCCTCTCCCCAGGGAGGGTGGCGTATCCATAAGGGATTTCCCCACGATAAAAAAAAAAAAAGATTATGTATTTGTCAGTTATAATTAAATCCTAATAATATTTACTAACTTGGTTGGGGAGTTTTGGGTGGTCGCGTACCTTAATTGAATGATCCGCCTTATGCAGTATTTGTTTCTATCCATGGGATATATATTGTAGCAAATATTGTGCAGGTATTATGCGTGTTACAATACCGTTACCATTATCATTACATAGTATAAAACATAGTCCTCTGCTACGACTGCCTGTTCGCGATAAACTCCAAAACTACCTACTGAACGGATTTACAAGCGGGTTTCACCAGTAGATAAATTGATTCACGAGGAAGATTTTAAAATATAATTTGTCTACGTCTTTTTTATTATCAGGACAGGACAATGTCCGCCAGGCCCGCTAGTCGTGAATAAAATATATTCATAATAAATAAATAATTTGTAATAAACAGCACCTTCTATAGAAACATCATTTTTCGAAGTGGATGGGTTTTCTAATAATGACAAATATACAAGATAAAAAAACAACGAAAATAGCAATAACATATAATTATTAACAACAACATAACTAAATTGACTTCTGAATGCAACTGTACTGCAACTAATAATGATAGGACGCACGTGGGTGAAATAGGGAGCGAGGTACGCGCGCGGGCGAGCTTGCTGCCCTTTTACCTCACTACGTTCCTCCGATACCTAAATTTGTATTCTGCGCATCTACTTCAAAACGGTTAAAAAGTTTGACACAGATAGTGCGATACTACTTCGATAGGCAAACACTAATTATTATGATACATACCAATGTTTATTTCGGAAACTCGATCTTCAGCAGCACAGACGTCGTTCTCTAAAGCTCGTTTCTCCTAAACATTACATATTGTTAAATATAATTTAAGCAAAGTGATGAAGTATAGGAAATATCTTTAATTATCACCTTTCTTCTAGATGTTTTTCTTTACCTACGACCGGTGGTGTTGCTAATTAAATTCAAATTAATACTAAGAGGTACTTTTTTTAGAACATTTATCAATGAAGTTTAAGAATGACTTATTTTCCTTGTATTTTTCCCAATGGTATCGCAATATGTCTGATCTGCCTCCTCAAATATGAGGATTGTTAGCTTTCAACACTTTTATGATAATACAAAACCAACCCTAGAAAGATAACCTACGTCGCAGAGTCAGCAGCGCCGGAAATATGTTGCTGTATTTTTTTGTCCTTCGCATGTATTTCTACGTCCTTCTCAGTCAACTCAGTTGTCGGTTTGCCCTTTCACGGGACGACTGTTACCATGCTCTAAGTACTATAGTTTTATTTATATGACGAGTCTGTGCGCTCGCGAATCGTATTGTTATCTTTTGTGAAACTTTTGAGTTAATTAATATTGCAGTTGTAATGATTCAAAGCCTATTTGTAAATGTTTTTTATTTGTTTTTAGGAACGATGTATTTATTATGTATGCGTTATAGTACATTGGAGAACGTAGATTGAAAATGAAATTTGCGTTTTATGCGTTATATTGCTATGGTAGGTATCATACAAACCGATGTCAGCCAAGATGGTATGTTTATTTTCATCATGTGATGAGGAAGCTGTCCTTAATCCAGTTTCTGGTAAGCTTAAAATAATTATGTATTGTAATCTAGCCAAAGGAGACGTGAACACTTTCGGCCAAATGTGCTTTTCGATGTCGTATTGAAGTAAAACGAATAGGTGGCCAATAACTATGTTTTATGGCATATTGAACATAAGTATTGTCAACTCTTACGTGATATACTATCACAATGTCACGTGAAATCATGAAAAGCCCTTGAATAGAAGAGAATATATGAATAAACTCAGTACACAACTAGCTACGCCGTGAATAACAGAAAAAGCTGAGACTTCTACTTTGCCGAGACATGTTCTGATTATCATCGAAAATGGATTGAAAATGAATTACTGGACACTTTAGCTTTCTGTGATTTTCAGCAATTAAACTATATTACTAATGTAAATGAACGCATACTCGATCTAATTTTTTGTAATAGCACGATTGCATCGAACGTCTCTGTTCATACCATAAATGATTCTTTACTTCCAATAGATTCCCATCATCCGCCATTAATCATTAATATATATAAGTACTCCAAACGCATTCTTCGTTCAAACAAAAGCCTTGGTCTTAACTATTATAAATGTGACTTTGATGCAGTTAATAAGGAATTAAATAGCATAGAGTGGTCCTATTTGTTTAATGAAAACAACGACGTTGAGCACATGGTTGAAATTTTTTTTGTAATATTTTGTATGACGTAATTAACAAACATACTCCACATCGCAAACCACGTAATGAAATTTATCCAAATTGGTTCAGTAGATCTTTGGTTAAAGCACTCCGAGAAAAATCCAAAATTCATAACAGATACAAAAAATACGGTAATTTAAGAGATAAATTAGAATTTAACATTCTGAGAAATCGTTGTGATGTATTAATCAAGGATTGCTTTAATAATTTTAAGAAAAACGCAATTGATAATTTGCGTAAACAGCCAAAATACTTCTGGGATTTCGTAAAAAACTCGAAATCTAACAATAATTCGATACCAAATGAATTGTATTGGGATAGTGATACGGCCAAGGGTGGACAAGCAATAGCAAACATGTTTGCAAAATATTTTCAAAAAGTTTACGAATCAATCCCTACAAACTTTACGGCACGTCAGTCACCATCACACTTCTGTATTCCTTACAACCACGCTCCCTTCTATAATTGTTCAATACAAGAAAATGAAGTCTTAGACCACTTAAAATTATTAGATCCTAAGAAAGGGCCGGGCCCAGACTTGATACCACCAATTCTGCTTAAAAACTGTGCTCAATCATTGTATAAGCCACTATCACATATCTATTATATATCTCTTGACACGGGAGTATTTCCAACTAAATGGAAAGAAGCATTTGTAACTCCTATTCCTAAGTCTGGGAAGGTTGAAGATGTCACAAACTACAGGCCTATTTCCCTACTATCTGCTTCCGGTAAGGTATTGGAGTCAATAGTGCACGGACGACTATTTTTCCATTTTAAACAGATATTGAATTTGAATCAACATGGTTTCATGCCGAAATGGTCAACTAACACTAACTTAACCGACTATGCATCAGAGATCATAGAGACCATTGATTGCCATAGCGAGGTACATCTGGACTTGCTTTTGCACCCGACTTGGCTTGCTTTTGGATTTTTGTGGATTTCACTGTTTTATTTGACTTGGCTTTGTTTTTGGATTGTTTTCTTGGCTACTGACGGACTTGGCGCGTTGTGCGGACTTGGTTCTTTTTGCCTCGTGGTTTGCTGGTGACCCTGTGGTCTCCGGTAGACCATGAGTGCTAAAAGGATCACTAAAAAACGGGCGAGCGTGTCGATTGACTCCGACACGGAAACGGAGGGACAGGGCGCTCCTAAAATTAACACCTCTCAGAGGGGGACTGCCAGGAAGGGTGGAAGGCGCGTGGGTGGCCGAGGAATTATGGGGGAGGCTAACGGGTCATTTGATTGAGCGCGGCGGATCTAAAACCGGCTCGGTCGTTGCCTCAGCGGCTGGTTCAAAGGCTGGCTCCAAGGCCAATTCAAAGGCGGGATCAGCAGTGAGCTCGGAGGCAGAGGGAGACCCGATTGACGTGGATGATCTGGACGTCTTCACGTTGAAGGCTCTGGCCGGAGTAAAGGTGACGGCCATTATTGAGACCGTAAAAAAGTCTCAAAACCTGAATGGGCCCTGCATCAAAGTATTGAAGGGCGCGGCTAAGACCCTTCGGGAGGTGGTGGAGACGCTTGCTGACCGCACGGAGTCAGCGGAGGTCAGGAAGCTCCAGAGAGAGACGAAGAACCTCCACCGCCACGTCGGCAGATCTCAAGGCGGAGGTTTTGGCCTGGAAGCAGGAGGCGAGCGCCAAGAAGCAGATGCCTCCATCTCCAGCACCTGCAATGGCACCAACGGAGTCCCTGGCGGCGAGTGAAAGCGGGGCCGGGTTCGTGACGGCCGTCTGGGGAGAGTACGCCATTGTGGGGGCGTACTTCTCCCCTAATAAGCCCCTGAGCGAGTTCGAGGCGTATCTCGGCTCCCTACAGGGAGCTGTCAGACGGCTGTCGCAGCTCCCCGTGGTCCTCATGGGAGACTTGAATGCTAAGTAGAGGACCTGGGGAGTGGCAGTCACGGACCTGCGGGGCGTGGCCGTCGAGGAGTGGTCAGCCGAGTTAGGGCTGTCCCTCCTCAACCAGGGGAGCATCCCCACGTGCGTGCGATGGAACGGGACGTTGGTGGTGGACGTCTCGTTCGCCACCCCGTCCGTCGCACGCCGTGTCCGGGGGTGGAGGGTGCTTGAGGAGCAGGAGACCTTATCGGACCACCGATATATCAGGTTCGAGGTCTCCTCCTCCCAAGCCGGAATTGGCACCCGCCCCCGGGGGGGAGTGAAGTTCACCTGCTGGGCGATGAGCCGCCTCAACCGAGAATTAGCGGAAGAGGCGGCCATCGTCCAGGCGTGGGTCATGCCTCCCACAGGGGCTGACGTCGACGCGTCCGCAGCCCGCCTCCGTGGAGCCCTCACGGAGGTCTGCGACGCGTCGATGCCGCGGAGCGTACACCGCCCAGACAAACGGGCGCAGCCGCCGACGCCGGCACCGGGACCCGGAGGCGGAGGCCCGGCTGTATGGCAGCTACAGGGAGTGCAGGAAGACCCTGCAGGCTGCCATCAGCCGGGCGAAACAAGCAGCATGGGAGGAGCTGCTCCAGACGCTGGAGGGGGATCCATGGGAGCGCCCGTACAGGATCGTGCGCAAGAAGCCCCGGGAGGGTGGCGTATCCATAAGGGATTTCCCCACGTTAAGTAAAAAAAAAGTATTCACGGTTCCTTACTTAGATGGTGCGAATCATATATTAAATACAGGTCACAGTTAGTGAGGGTTCGAGGCTTTAGTTCACAAAAGTATAAAGTCCCTTCTGGCGTCCCTCAAAGTTCTCATTTAGGACCGCTGTTATTCTTAGCTTTTATAAACGACATTACTAATATTATACATTCCAAGCACCAACTATATGCGGATGATTTAAAAATATACCGTACAGTCATGAACAACTCTGATATCGATATACTGCAAAATGATATAGACAACATTCAGGAATGGTGTGAAGCAAATGATATGATACTTAATTCAGATAAGTGTGTCCATATAAAACTTACAAGAAAGAAAATGCCAACTGCAGCTGTTTATTACTTAAATGGTACTGCACTTTCCGAAGTTTCCTCAATTCGAGACCTAGGTATTACTATAGACTCCCAATTAAACTTTAGATCACATATAGACAATATAATTAAAAAATCGTCGCAATTAGCAGGCTTTATAAATAGACAAACGAAATTATTTAGACAATCATCTTTAACTATTTTACTTTATAATGCTCTTGTGCGTGGCATTTTAGAATATTGTAGTACTGTATGGAACCCATGCTATCAGGTTCACATCGAAAGAATTAAGCGAGTCCAAAAGCAATTCTTATATCATTTTGCTTTCTTCGATAATCAGTGTCATACCCTAGACTCATACAATAAACGATTACCACCCTCTCATAGAAAACCGACGTAAACTCGTTTTTTTATTTAAATTATACAGATTAATTAGATGCGTCACAAGCCGAACACTTAGGCCGATGGCGTCTCTGTAACGCTTGTTCCACGCTCTCGCTTGCACCGCGCGCTTAGGCGGAATGAGTCATGCTTTTTCGTGCGTGCAGCCGGCGTTAATCGAGTCAAACGTTATCACGTCAAAAGAATTCTGTGATGATTCTAAAATAGCTTTTATGACTTTAAAAAATTGTAAATATCGACACTGATGACGTAACACTTATCACGTCATATTAATACATAGCACCTATTTAAACTCGATGCGGGTTGCTAAACGATAAAATAACAATTTTAACATATGTTCTTTGTCTGATTTTGATGAGATATATGCCTGCAGATGTATGTATTTTCATAGTAAGTGTAAGTTACATATAATTATCTTAAAAGTTGTTACCACCCACCGCCGGTGCCGCTGCATCACATTCAAGAGACGAGACTACAACACAACCGGAACATTGATATTAGCGCCACCATATTATAAATGTACATTCACACTAGCGTTTGTGTAATCGAAAAATGTTTACCTTACCACAATCGAGAACCAATTTGGGTCAGCATTCTCCCATTTATCGAATGTGGTCGTCGTATAACAACATTCAAAAAGACATAGATTTGTATCTATGTTGTCCTTTAGCCTCATTCAAAACTAAATTAAAACAATATTATCATAAATCATCATCATCATAGGCCTTTTCATCTGTAACAGATGATTTAAGTAGCATTCTGGCGGCACTTTCGTAAATGGCTGACAAGACCGATCCGAGAACGAATCACTCGGCCGCAAATTCGGCAAGTATGTACATCTGTACCCCCAGGTGGACGGGGGTAGGAGGCCTGCTCGTGACGCCTCATGCGTTTTTCTTCCAATTGCCGAAACCAGGTCTTGTCGTGCTTTGAGGCCGTCCTATGCTTCGTTTTAAGGATTGCATTAAACGTGACATGGCTACATTCAATATCCCAAGCGGCCAATGGGAGGAGCTAGCCTTGGACCGGGCTAAATGGTGTCGCCTAATTCACGAAGGCCAATCAAAGCACGACAAGACCTGGTTTCGGCAA
>MU158929.1:143127-244361 GCA_015888305.1 Antheraea pernyi
ATCATCATCATCATAGGCCTTTTCATCTGTAACAGATGATTTAAGTAGCATTCTGGCGGCACTTTCGTAAATGGCTGACAAGACCGATCCGGGAACGAATCACTCGGCCGCAAATTCGGCAAGTATGTACATCTGTACCCCCAGGTGGACGGGGGTAGGAGGCCTGCTCGTGACGCCTCATGCGTTTTTCTTCCAATTGCCGAAACCAGGTCTTGTCGTGCTTTGATTGGCCTTTGCCGCCATTGGCCGCTTGGGATATTGAATGTAGCCATGTCACGTTTAATGCAATCCTTAAAACGAAGCATAGGACGGCCAACAGACCTCTTTGCATGTGCAACCTCTCCAAGCAGAATTTGTCTTGGCAAACGAGTTCGTTCCATTCGATGCACGTGCCCTAACCAACGCAGTCGTCTCTGTTTGAGAATATCGGTAATGCTAGGAAGCTGTGCCTTACTCAGGACGGACTCGTTTGTCACACGATCCTTCCACGTTATGCCCAGTATGTTTTGAAGACATCGCAAGTGGTATGTGTTCAGTCGGCGTTCTTGTTTTGCGTATGTTGTCCAGGATTCCGCTCCATACAAAAGCATACTTAGGATACATGATTGGTAGATATGCATTTTTGTTCTTACAGTAAGGTGCCTATTATCCCAAGCCCTTGTACGAAGTTTACCGAAAGTAGAGGCTGCTTTACCGATGCGGGAATCGATCTCAGCGTCAAGCGATAGATTGCTCGATACTTGCGAGCCTAGGTAACAAAACTTGTTGACTACCTCTAAAGGCGTACCGTTAAGTAAAACGATTGGTTGTTCTGAACACCCCTGCGCAAGAATAACGGTCTTCTTAACATTGATGGACATTGAGAATAGGTCACACGCTTTAGCGAATTTGTCCATCAGGCTCTGAAGCTGGTTTTGACCGTGGGCAATGAAGGCAGCGTCATCAGCGAAAAGAAGACTATGTACAAATAGATCCTCCCTAAAGCGCTTAGACTTGAGTAACGAGATGTTGTATAGCCTACCATCAGAACGCGTATGTAGGTGGATGCCTTGCTGTTCTACCCCGAAAGCAACCTTTAAGAGTACTGAGAAAATTATCCCAAACAAGGTAGGAGCCAAAACACAACCTTGACGAACGCCACGACGTACTTCAAAAGATGCTGAAGCGTTACCGTTATGAAGTATTGAGGCTTCCATGCCCTCGTGGAATGACCGCACTATCTCTAGGAGTTTCGGTGGGCATCCAATTCTAGCAAGGATAGAGTACAGCCCTTCTCTGCTCACGGTGTCAAATGCCTTGTTCAGGTCTACAAACGCGACAATAAGGGGGGATTGTTGCTCTCTACACTTTTCTTGTAGCTGTCGAAGAGAGAATATCATATCGACAGTTGACCGTTGGGACCTAAAACCGCACTGTGCCTCAGGGTATATGCGATCAGCAAGCCTTTGCAGTTTGACCAAAACGGCCCTGGCGAAAGCTTTACCGACAATGCTAAGAAGGGATATTCCACGGTAACAGTTGCAGTCACCGCGGTCGCCTTTGCCTTTGTAGAGAGTGACGATGTCCGCATATCCTGTGGCACATAGCCTTTATTCCAACATTTGGCCAGGTGGTTATGAAGGGTGGGAAGGAGGCACTCAAGTTTGACAATTTCGGTGGTAATATTGTCTCTATCATAAATAATCTTGAAATTATTTTGTTTATTTTTTTTGTTCTTGTTTGCCTCTGTTTGTGTATAACATATAGTATTAGTGTTGTTTTATTTTATATTTTTTTTGTAATTGAGTACTTAATTTGTGTAAGTTAAATTTATTAATTAAGTTACATTAGTTTTTACATTAATATCTTTTATATTTTACATACGCACCGTTTTAATAATGTAAGCTGTGTTTACGTCTAGAAGTGTTTAATCTTAAGTATGTATATTATGGAATATATAACTCCAATTTGTAAGACTGAGCACAGTTTCGTAGACCAAAAAAAAAAACAAATGTTGTTCCAGAACCCTCGGCATAGGATCGTACAATACAAGAAGAGAAACCATCACGGCATCGGTGATAGGAAGACTCTACTTTACGTCTAAAATGAAATAATGTCAACCTGTATTAAGTGCAAATGAACCTTTTGTGGCAGCAAAAATTACATTTGCCATGGGTACACTTTTAATTTTTTTAGGAGAGATATTTTTAAGACTGATTATCTTATAGTCTTAGTATTAGTATAGTTAGTTATAGTAGTATATTATAGTCTATCTTATAAGAAAAAACACTTATTTTCATAAAATCATTATGAGTGCGCCTTTGAAGCGTATGATTATCTTTAACGTATGCCATGGTACGGTTATCTTTTTTGGGTTATATGCTTATCTAATTCTATCTAGATCTTCTAATTAGATCCAGATCTAATTATTCAAGGGAAATCCAGTGAAGGAACATAACAAAAGAAGTTTGAATTATTGAAAGATTTAAATATGCGTACCCGCTGCAGGACAGCTTTCTCCAAGTCTTTATCTCGCAGTAATTGCTTCAAGCGGTCCAGTTCCTTCATCGCCAGCCGTACTTTGGCGTTATCAGAGTCCATAAGAGACTTGAGTACACAGACTTGGATACGTAAACGTTCGGAGTACGAAGCCTGAACATTCAATTTTTACTTTTTATTTATTGTTACATATTTAAGATTTCGAGGCACTCGGTGTCTTTGAGACCTTCATTAGATGCTACCTACTACTTAATGCTACGTACGACTTTGTGACTTGCGTTTTGGAAGCAGCAACTATTATTTATTTACAATTATGGATAATGCAAAAGTCATGGATATAAAATGTGTTTAATTGTCCTTTTGAATTTAAAAGCTAGATGGTCAAATATGTCTAATGAGATGTGCTTGGATGCAAACTCATTGTATAAACGAGTCCTAGGAACAATTGGATTGTATTAAGAAGTATTGTTCTTTAAACTTATAAGGATAAATGTTTTAGGAAATCGATATTCAAAATTGGTGTTAAAATTTAAAGACATTAGCAACAAGAAAGACGACATACAACTGTGGAGTAATTTGTGAAAAAAAATACTAAACCATATTGATTTCTTCGAGCATGAAGAAATTATTCTATCTAGCTAGGTAGGTTAAAGACTTTTATTGTGATATTTATGGGACGATATGTAGACGACTGCTAACATATTGATTTCTTTCATTCATTTCTTCGAGCATGAAGAAATTAATCTATCTAGCTAGGTAGGTTAAAGACTTGTCCTGTGATATTTATAGGACGATATGTTGACGACTGCTAACAACCAATCCTCGTATCTCTGTGTTCATTGCTTAAACTGCACTTCTTGATGCTCGCCCTATACTGTCATCTAAAATTTTTTTAAATATATGTCATAGGAAAGCATACGAACAGGCGGGCCATCTGATGTTAAGTAATCACCGCCGTCCATAGACACTAGCAACACCAGGGGAGTCGCAAGTGCGTTGCCAGTCTGTGTTTGGGAGGAAGGGGAGAAAGGAAGGGGAGAGGGGAGAGAAGGTGGTCCTCCGGCACTCTCACTGACCGAACGAAACGCAACAATGCAAGCACTGTTACTTCACGTCGGCTTTCTGTGAGAGAGTGGCACTACCCCGGATGAGCCAACCTATTCCAGCTGAAATCAGTAATAGCTACAGCGTGGCTCTACCACCTACAAAGGTGGTACCTAAATATCTTTAAGGTAGAAAGCCTATTGCAAAGCAACTGTCAGTGTGGTTAGACAGTTGTATTTGTGAACCATCTATAAGTTTATCTTGTCGTAGAAATCTCTTGTAGAAATTAAGTAAGACTCCGCTGCAAAAAGTTTAATGCCAACTCCTTATTATTTTGCTTTTACGATTACGCAATATCTAGTAGTGATAGGTAGCATCTAGTGAAACTAGTTCACAAATTGTATGACTGGACATAATCGGGAACCTGGGTTTCTAGCGTTCTCCGAAGGCAGCGTACATCTTCTCTGCGTTTTCTCCACAAGGATATAAGCATAAATCTCCCTATCCTGGCTGCGGCCTGCTCCTCTGCGATACCATGAAGAGTATGCACTTTTACCATCACAGACTTCTTCTCATTTCTGTTTCTGAGTATAAGTTTTATGATGAATTTGTGTTTAGCGCTTTATCAGATAAGAACTGAGTTCTATTCGTCGTTGTTTACATATAATCTAAAGAGACTTATTTAAATTATACCTGCTACTCAATTATCTAGTATAATTTTACTCTGTCAGCATGGTGATAATCGCTGTCAAAAGATCTTTGTTATTGCGATTACCCTTAGATACCAACCAATTCAATACACTGGTTTGACGAGACAATGTAAATAATAGTTTTCAAAAGTGTATTAAGTAGGTTCTGGGGTTTCAATACTGTCTCCCGTAAACTTAATAAAATTATCCAGATGTTAATGTCAGAAGTGAGAAGAATTCAATTGCGACCTTGTCAATACAGGTAGGTGATTGATTTCAGATTTTCAACACGATATTTTCCTTCATCTGCATGTATACAATATTATGTTGTTCGGTTTCTCTCACCCATCACGTTTGCTCCTCTTTGTCGGCGTCAAGTCTTCCATCGAGAGTGCCTTCGGAGTAGACTTCACAGGCCTGGAGGCGCCGCGACCTTTAAACTCATCGATGCAGCTGCGAATTCTTGCTAAATTTGGACTAGGAGCGGACGATTTGCCTGTAAACTTGTTCACTGGCGTCAGGAACAGCTGCTTCTTCCGATGGGCATGCTGGAGACGTCTGTAGATAAAGTCATTTATAATTTATACTCTCAATAAGCAAGTTCCCGTATCTTTGCTAATAATTAGCAGGATAAAATCGAGTCAATTTTAGTCATCACAATAACACTGCCTCTGTGAGGAAAAGGGGCGTCTAACATAAACTAAAGAAGAGTCGATAAGTCTGTGGTAAACAGCGTTGCCAGACGTCCCGATTTTAAAATCCAAACTAAATGTCCTGCGCAGCACAGGCTCGGTCCCGCTTTCGGGGATAAACTCGATCGTGCGTGCATTTTGATTCCTGTTTTGTTTTTTTTTATATCATATTTTTATTAACATGAATATGCCTATAATGCCTTTTTTGTTATCTATTGTCACGTAAACATAATTTGAACTGAAATAAAAAGATAAATATTCAAAAACTTTTCATAATATTCGTTTTTTTACTACGCTTTCGACGAAAGAATCCCGCTTTTTTCACTTAAGAAGATCCAAAATCCTGATATGGCAAACAAAATCTGGCAACGCTGGTGGTAACTTTTAGCAAAAATATGTCTAATTTGCATTTAGATTAAGTGCAGTTTGTGAACAGACTCCATAGACAAAGAATAAACTGCTGGCTGCACCTTTTTCCCTAATTCCAAATATATATAAAATTCAATTTCGGAAAAAATACAGAGGCTTCTCTTTTTCAATACACGATAGAATAAGTTAATAACTTTTTATTTATTTTATTTTAGCAAAATATGATGGTAGGTTTTAGAGCCACGCGGAGCCATTACTGGTTATAGCATGAAGAGGTCGGCTCGCTCGGGGTAGTACAATCCTCTCACAGAAAACCGTCGTGAAGTAACAGTGCTTGCATTGTTTCGTTTCGTTCAGTCAGTGAGAGCACTGGAGACCCACCTCGCCTGCCCACTCCTCCATCTCCCATCTCACATGTGCACAATAACGAAACTATATTACGTAAAACACCACCAATATTACAAAATATTTAGTCTGGCCATAAAAACTGTTACAATAATTAAAAATAAACAAACTATTACATTTGAATTTGGAATCTGTCATTTTTATATGATTATTCATTGAGTTTTCTCATTTTGGGGCCATTACATTGTACAGTATTTTGCGATATGAAAATTCCATCGACCCGCGTCCCACTTCCCTTATTCGACCGTGCCGCATTCCAACGATAAGCATTTACGTAACAATGAGCCTTGATAAGCGCCCCTTCAATATTGTTCATTGAACCTAGATGTGATTTTTTTACGTTTAAAAATATCGTTCCCATACTTTTAAAAGTTTTAGAACAAACTTTAACTAAGGTTCTCTTTGTTGTTGATTAGTATTTCTTTTGTTATTTTTATTTTATATGTTAAATGTGTCCATGAATTACCAAAGGATTGAAGGGTGTTAAACTTTAAAGTCACCTGATATTCTGTATTTATTTATCGAACCATGTATCTCTCATACATTATCTCATACACCGGTGTTATAAAAAATGTGTTATAGTGGCGTATTTTAAAAGATGACTTAGGACTTGCAACCTATAAGAGACGTACTGGTCATTTCATAACTGATAATTTAAAAAGAATTGGAAGGTAAAATCGAAACAACTACTGAAGCGGTACGAAAAGGACGTCACAGAAAATTTTTGTTTACGAATGAGAATTTTTTTACAATTGAGCAACATTTTAACAAACAAAATGACCGCATTTATGCTCAAAGCTCTAAGGAAGCTTCCCAATTAGTCGACAAAGTGCAACGTGGGCATTATCCGACTTCAGTGATGGTTTGGTGGGGTATTAGCTATGAAGGAGTGACTGAGCCAAACTTTTGTGAGAAAGGTATCAAAACATTGGCACAAGTGTATCAATATACCATTCTTGAGAGTGAAGCGTCTTAACAACACCATGTTCAATAACTAAGAATGGTCCTTCCAGCAAGACTCGGCCCCGGGTCATAAAGCTCGGTCTACGCAGTTTTGGTTTGAAACCAACGTTTCAGACTTCATCAGAGCTGAAGACTGGCAGTCGTCTAGTTCCGATCTTAATCCGCTGGATTATGATTTAGTCAGTTAATTATTTAGTTAGATTAGTCAGTTTTAGAGAGTACGGCTTGCTCTAAACGCCAAGGTAATTTGGAGTCCCTAAAACAATCCGTACGATGGGCAGTGAAGAATTTTCCCATGAAAAGAATGCGTGCTTCTATTAGTAACTAGCCTCAACGTTTAAAGGACTGTATTGCCGTCAATGTAGACCACTTCGAATAAGGTTTTTATATTTTAAATTGTTTTATATTTATGTATTAAACTAACACACTGTAAAAGTAATAAATGTTATTTGCAATAGAAATTTCTTTTTTCTTTGTTTGAGTATTTATGGCAAGACTAGGTATAGAGCCAAATAACACAAGATTAGGAATAAGCTATAAAATCCATTACATGACATTCCAAGATCCCGCCAAAAAATTAGGTTAGTAAGTTAAGGTTAAGGTAATGTAGTTCCTGGTCTAGAACCAAAATAAATAACGTCATTGTTTCGCAAAATTACCCGGCGACTTCTAGCAATCTGAATTTCCCGTGACGATTGTTTGTTTTATATAACATTACGCGTCGAAACATGTTATTAATTTATTATCCGCTATGACTCAATAAAGGACAGGAAAATTTGACCTTTTAATATAGTCATAAAATTATAAGTACAGAATTCATAATACAACGCTTCACAGCCACAAAAATGACGAAATGAAAAATCATATGCATATATATAAAACTATTTGCTGCCCGCGATTTGTCTTTATTTGTATTTTTCATCCACCTCAATATAGTTAGAGTACGATCGATCGACTCTGAAAGGCAAGTATGTGTGTTGCAGGATTGTCGTCTACGTAGGTGAAGGTAACTCCCGCTAAAAACGATAAAAGAAACGATAACGGGGTTATTCTGGACTAATTGTGGATCAAATCAATTTTAGTTATTTATTAATTGCATGTTGTTTTAGTTACCTACCTACTAAAACAAAATCTGTGTACAGTGCTGTATCGGCAATTTTTTTCCAGATCGACTCAAAAAGCACTCGCGAGCGACCGTTTCAGCACCATTGGTATAATCTTCGTGTAACTCAATGATTCAATACACATGTTTACATTGATGTAACTTCAAAGGCCAGTGTAGGTCGAGGTAAATGTCGGATAGCAGGATTTTTTCCTGCTTTTTGGCACTTATTGTTGCATTTTGGCCAATTAAAAAAATATCTTAATAAATTATAGACTTTGTATTATTCTAATATATATGTTATATTACTGTAAAGTTTCATTTAATCCCGTGGAGTAGTATTTACATGAAGTAACAAACATTCAGACATCCTAACAAACTTTCTGTTTTATAATATTGATAAGATTTCAATTTCTGTTGTTTGTTAGGTGGCTGAAGAAGTTTGAAAATAACACCAGTGACAGCGAAGTTGAGGAGTAATAGGTTAACATGATATTATCATGTTTGAGGAGAGATGAAAACCATGTAACTAGAAGAGTTTTGAGTATGATGGTGGATGGATGTAGAAGTAGAGGAAGACCGGAAAAGGTATGGATGGATTGTGTGAAAAATGATGTGTGTAAAAAGTATGAATACTGAGATGACATCTAACAGGGGAGAGTGGAAGGGGAAAATATGTTGTGGCGATCCTACTGAGGTGGGATACTGGTAAGAAGATGATAATGATCATGTTACGCTCTGACCCGATTTTAGCGTGTGTTTTACTGACAAATGAGAACTTTTCAGAGTATTTTGTTACTATTATACTAAGCAATCATGATATAATTTCTTATTATATATATCATAGGAGGCAAACGAACAGGCGGGTCACCTGATGTTAAATGATCACCACCGTCCATAGACACTTGCAACATCAGGAGAGTCGCAAGTGCGTTGTCAGCCTGTGTTTGGGGGGAGGGGGGGAAAGGGAAGTGGGCCTCCGGCGCTCTCACTGACCGAACGAAACGAAACAATGCAAGCACTGTTACTTTACGTCGGTTTTCTATGAGAGGATGGTACTACCATGCGCGAGCCGACCCGTTCATGCTGAAACGAGTAATAGCTTCAGCGTGGCTAGCTACCAAATGACTCGGATGGATGAATTAATATTAATGGTATTTACAATTGGAAAAAAGGTTAGCACTCAATTAATCCAGATATAACAAATAGTTTTTATAAAGCAACAAAAACATTTTTGTCATGATGGCATGTTCGGATACCGTGGCGATGGATAGGATAGGTTCGAATTCTTGCAACAGAGTCGAAGGTTTCCGTGTAAGGAGATATTGTGATGAAACCATAGCATGGTGGTAAAGCTTTTTCTAAGTCCGCCTGTCTAGCTACCATCTTCAAGTCGAAAATGTGTCACTAAGCACCTGTTCGTGTGTTCAGCTGTATTTGAGAGCCAGACTCTCTCCGTGTTATTACAAAAAAAGTTAAATACGTATTGAACCCTGGCTTTAAAAAGGTCTCATATTAAATGCACCGCGGTCGCTGAATATTCGCCATCTTGCTCTTTTGTCTCGCTTTGGTTACGCTAGCTTAGACTTGTGAAAAAGGTAAACGCGAACTTGACTCGGGCGAGCGCGGTGCATTTATTAAGAAACTTTTTTAAGCCAAGTCTTTAATACGTATTTAACTTTTTTGTTATAACACGGTTTAGGTTTAGCGTATGTACTATTTTAGATCACATCATAATTTTGTATCAGATGTAGCGTAACCTATTAAGTATTTTAAAAAAGATTAGAACAAAGACACGGGCCCCAGTGAGTCTAACAATTCGAAACAATTTGACTATTTTAATTACCTAACTTTAAAATAGTAACAAGGTGAGACAAAAAACTTTTAGATTGTGATAAAAAAGCGTGGTGAGTTATTACTTTTACTACCTATTTATTCTGTTATGAAGATGTGAGTAGTAATGAATACGAACAAAGTGCCTTTAAGGAGATATGATAATAAACGTCTACTTTTAGTGATGTTGGGCCAATAATCTTATCCCGAAGAAGATATAATGATATCACCACAGCGTCACACACCTATGGTGTATTAGCATTCTATACTTATACTAGCACAGTTCTTTATTTTTCCCAGATAGAATGGTACTATTTAAGAATATATATCAGGTTCAAGTCATGTTGGTTATCTTCACCGTAAATCGATAGTGTTACCAATCTCAATTAGTAAATGTATGCCAATTTTAAAAGACCATTAGGTAATGTGGGGGTTCTATCCTGCGAACATCAAATCGATATGCCATCATTCAAACCACTGAACTTCCACGAGGGAAGGGAAAGTCAATGGCTTCCACACGACTACAAATAATTACACTCCTGTATAGCCGATACTAAAGTGTCCCTTTTTTGTAAATAATTAAATTTTATTGATGACGTACTCTGTTTTTCATGTAGGTACTTGTACTGTGTGTTTTAAAGACGAATCTATTTTTAGATACATATATTTTGAAATAACTATAATATTTATTTCTTTGTATACTAACGGTGGTGGTGTGGTCTGCAAGTTGTGTCTCTCTCTGGACAGTTCTCTTTCAGAAATATCTCCTGCACCAGCTCTGGCAGCCGGAGAAGCGCTTCGTGGTATTTTCGGTTGATTTACAGGCATATTTTTTCTGTGTAATTTATAAATTTACGTTCAGATTGTTATAGCGTTGAAAGATAAGTGACGTATAGATTCGATAACCTTTTGAAAATTTTGTTTTTGTTTTTTTTTTTTATATTCCCTGTTCTTGAATATGAAATAAAATATAATACTTCATGAAGTATGTAGGCTCTAATAGCCTAGTAAATAATTTATTAATTTTTCTTAGACTTTTAAATTAAATAATAACACTTTAATATCTAATTTCCTTCTACTGTCATTACCTACAACTAAATATGTGTTAAACATAACAATGAAACCATCATAAAATAATTAATTAAATTAGTCTAAAATTGCTAAATTGCTACATACAGGCAACCGCAGATAATAAATCTAGTTATGCAGACCAGTATAGGCCATGAAAACATAGCCATACGCTTCTAAACTATTGTAAGGAATTACTAGGTCGGCATAACTGGGTGGTCGTCCAGTCTGCATAAATATTCGACGAAAGATTAAGATATACCGTCTTTTGACTATCTTATCAACAAAGGACGTTTCTATTATAACACTTTTGTTGAATATCGCAGGTACCCAATAATCTAAGGTCGAAGTACAAGTTTTGATGCAATCAGGGATAATTGATAATAGGGTGGGTTGGCGAAGGTTCGCGTGAGGCGACGCTGGGGCCGCCGTCCCCGGCTCAACACAGTACAGGACAGCCGCGACGGAGCCCCGATGTGGCGCGGGTATGGCGACGCACCGCGATACGGCGGGCACACCGGTCGCGACTGCACGACGCCGCACCAACCCCTTCAACTGAGGTGTGTTTCTTTATGTACACCATGAAGTAACCATATCCATGGATATTCTATGTAACAGCCTATTCCTGTCTTCACAATTATTTTTTAGGTTTCCTTTCTTTCTTTTTTTTCTCAAACTGACTAGGCTATTAGTCTAGCAAGACCTTATTAGCTTCACCGGGCTACTAAGGCGAGCGCTTAAGATACTCAGCCGATTTTATTTTGACAACTAGCTTAAGGGTGCACACACACCTCGGCTTGGGCTGTTGCTTAATTTACGAAAAATTGCGAAACTGAACGAACCTAAGCTAAGCTAAATATTCATACATGTATGAGTTAGTGATATATAGGTATACATGTGTACCAATCATTTATACCTCAGTAACTCGTACATGTATTTCGTATCGGGCAATTATTTCCTCTGACACAGGTTAGAGACTTTTGCTCTTAATTTGGTTGGGTTACCTTTTGTAGTTACAGCCTGTATAGAGTGTACATACAAGATGACGTAACAAAAAATCATAGTATGTGTCAGTTAGTGTTTTGTAATTGTCTTTACTATTACGAGTGCTCATCCAGTGGTCGAACTTCGATCATAGAGAAAAAACTTTTAACATTTTTTTATTCATAACAGTCAATAGACATAATAAAAAAAGAACGAAGAAAATCGGCTGAGAAACACTTGACGACCTTTAGTGTTATAAATAACAAAAAAAATTGAATGTTTTTTTTCTCTCTATGATCGATATTCGACTACAAAACGAGCACTCGTATTATTAAATCATAGACGCATATTGGTTACGTAAAATCTATGAAATAAAAATTCTCCATTATCCTATACTAAGTACTTATTAATAATTCAATTTACGCACTAAGAAGCCGCTTTCGAACGTACTAATTGCAAAAATAAGTAACATTATTAGGTAGAAAATTATCAACAAAAATCATGGTCACCTGCGCACATGACACATACAACTTAACGGGGAATTTAATAGGCTTGTCTTTTAAAGTTTTCTAACTTTTTTATTTGGATTCAGAACTTATAGTTTGTCCTTTAGAAAATGCTTTGTTTCACTGAGCGTTGCCTGTAAGATTAATACGTTTATAGCTTACACCGCGTGATTATTACTTTATATTTATCATATAAACATATATTTCAAAACATAATTGCAAATTTACAGGGTCCTACACCTCCCAATCCATAAAACAATAATGCATATAACTTAATGAGGGAATTTAATAGTTTTATCTTTTAAAGTTTTGAACATTTTTATTTGAATGCAGAGCTCGTAGTTTGCCTTTGTGTTAAGAAGTTCCTTTTTCCCTGAATTTACTCGTCTATAGCTTATCTCATTGTGTTATCACTTCATATAAAGATCATATCATATAAAAAAACATATTTCAAAACATAATTTCTAATTTACACCTAGCTAGCACTTACCAATATGTTTTAATTCTTATTTATTTTCAAGTTTATGATATAGGTATGTGGCAAGAAGAATTCAACCTACTGGGTTCGCTAACATTATTATAGATATTAATTATTTAGCTATCCTTAGTTCCGAATTAAATATACGTGTGTTGAATTGTGCTCTCGTGCTTATTATTATGCATGGACATATAAAATGTCAATGTTATTATGTAAATATTGTAAAACAAAAGTTGCTTTCCGCGTCTGTCTGTGTGTTACCTAAATTATTGTAAACTACGCAACAGGTTTTGATACTGCATTGACTATCGCTTACAGAATTTCTTCAATAACCCATGTATATTTTATTTAGAACTAGAGAAAAGACTATGTAGTTTAATTAAGTCGTAAGTAGTTTTCGGGCGCTTACATTGTCGACATTACAATATTTCTGCGATTATCGAGTAGGTAATAAATAATGTTACAAGCGTCTTGTGATCATCTAAGAAGATATGTTGTTAGAACTTGTTAAAACTTTCCATGGAGTTTTTGTGTCATCTCAGAATCCATGCTCCGTGGTATTATTTCCCATCCACTTCACTTCTGCACAATAACCAAACTATATTACGTAAAACACCACCAATATTACAAAATATATAATGAATTTACACAAGATTATGAATAAAATATAAAACTCACTACATGACGGACTGAGATCCCGGCAAAAACTCCATTCATAATATTGGTAGGCAGAATAATACGTAAAAATCGAATTTTATTTGTTTTATTTCCCTATGGTTATAACTTCCGTTACATGAAATGCTCCTGTAACAAATAATAATTGATAAGTATAATTAGGGAATACCAAATAGTTTTGCGATAACCACTAATAATCATATTAGTATTTCTGAATTTGACTTTTATAGAATTGGAATTAAATGTTATTAACCGACTTCAAAAAAAGGAGGAGGTTATCAATTCGTGTGTATTTTTTTTTTTTTTTTTTTTTTTTTTACCTCATAACTTTGGACTGGGTGAACCGATTTTGATTATTCTTTTTTTATTTGAAAGCTGGTACTTCCAGTGTGGTCCCATTTCAATTTGGTATAGTTCCGACAACGGCATCCAGTGCAAAACCGTATAAGTTTTAAATTTGCATTAAGTATGTACACGACAAATAGACGAATAACTCAATATTACGCTAACCGATTTCGATGATTCATTTTTTATTGAAAAGCATGTACTTCAAGGGTAGTTTGATGAGAATTTGGTTAGGTTCTGATTATGGGATCCGTGACAAAGTAAGAAAACTTCCAAGAAACGAGCCTACTCCTTTCTTAAGGACCGGCAACGCATCTGTGTTTCCTCTCGTATCGCAATTGTCCATGGGCGGCCGTGATCACTTACCATCAGGTGACCCGTATGTTCGTTTGCCACCAATAGTATTAAAAAAACTCTTCAATTCTTAGGAGCCTAATGTGCTTATGTTCGTTGCTGTGTTGCAACATGACGCAAGCATTGTAATTACATTACTTAAGGTGTATAATGTGTGAAGCGATGGTAGCCGAGTTGGTGGTAGAAACTATCGTACCAAACGTTACTTATTGTACAACCAATTGAAACCATATCGCATACCATACCGATAGATACCATACCACAAAAATGCGCATATTTTAATATACTTAAGGCGGAACGGAGTTCGCGGGCACTGCTAGTAAAATATATTTATGTACACTAAAAATGGAAAAATAAAGTAAATTTTCAAAAAAAAGTATTAACCGACTTCAATATCAATCAAAAACCCATAAGGCACTAAAAAGCGGAAAATAAATAGTTTATCAAAAATAAAACATATGAATATGTGTGCTACCTAGAGATGTACTGGAAGTCGGTACCAACCAAAATTTTTGTATTACAGAGACGCGAGAGTGGACTTAAACTTTGTACCTGTAGATGATATGATTTTCGGTTTGGTTGGCACCGACTTCCAATACATCTCTAGGTAGCACACATATTCATATGTTTTATTTAATTTGGTTAATTTGATAAACTATTTATTTTCCGCTTTTTAGTGCCTTATGGGTTTTTGATTGATATTGAAGTCGGTTAATACTTTTTTTTGAAAATTTACTTTATTTTAGTTATCGAGTTATATAATCGTTTTGTTTGAGGTTTACTATTGTTATTTTCTTCGAATTATTTAAATGGATGTTTTGTTACGGTACATCGTACTTCTAAGCATGAAAGTGGAATGAATTATGAATATTATAAACTTCGTTTGCACCAAATCAGTTATCACCGGTTTCAATTGTATTATTAAACGCAAAAAAAATTAATAAACTTGAAACCCGGTTGCATCCATACCTACCGTTTCCAATTGTGAATCCAAACTATCAAGGGACTCACTCAAACATATACCCAGATGGTATGTGACAAATCTTTTAAAATAAGCCTAGAACCCGTTCGTAGAAGAAAGAAAGATAAGCTTTTGTAAAATTTTTGTTCTTCCAACGTTACTGACTCTTGTACTATGGTGTCGCAAAAAAATCTTGTTAAACATTTTTCGGTCTAGCTCCCATCCGCTCAAAGTGTGTAACGCGCAATAAGGAACTTCGTTCCAATATAGCTTAAATTTATAGCTAATCTGTCTGCTATATATAGATAGCACAAGGAAAAGTTACCAAAATCCGTTTGTTCACAGGGGCAGACTGACAGAAAAAAATAGTAAAGGATTATTTTTATCTTCTACTCGTATATCGATAACAAAGTCTACCTCGGTTATAATTTTCAAAAAATATTTAATGTACAGATTTGGCCTTGCTACAGTTTTATTGTAGTAAAGATAGATTGGTTACAATTGTACTAAAACTGTCATAAAATACGTATACTCGTACATTCTTGTCTAAATATGTTCCGCGGCGGTTTTTATTTTATATCATAAACTTGTGTTAAGTATAATGTGTAAAGTAGTTGTTGATATATTTATATTAGACTAGCTGTGCCCGCGACACCGTCCGCGTGGAACCTTATATAAAAAACAGTGATTAATAAAGGCATCTGAATGTATTAAGTCGTCGTCATTAAAACTATAATAACTTTTGATAGTCCGACCCGATTCTAATTCTAATTAAACAAAACTAAATGTTTCTCGAAAATATGGTTTATGATTTTCTTAAACAGGTATTATCATGACAGACAGATATTTCTATAAATGATTTAAATGTATTTCATTTTCCTGAAACATTTTTTTTTTTCTACAAAAATCTAAAAAGTACGGACACGCTAGATTTACATTCTTATTAAATGTTTAGATAGATGTAGATAAGCAAACGGCCGTCTGTATTTCTGTTTTTATAAATGACTAGCCGACCTGTGCCCACTTCGTTGGGCGGTAATAGGCATTATCAAGCTACAACTTTTTTCTAGAATTCAATCATATATCTCTCATCGTTCGTAAGAAACGTTTTCGTTCGACCACTTTTTCTCCGCCTCTCCAGATATTACCCCCTACAACCTCACAAACTTTACCTCTTTATAATATTAGTATAGATAATATAATTAGCTAATAGCCTCTGCCCGTGACTTCGTACGCGTGGAGTAGTTATTTTAGGCTAAGATGCAGCGGAAGTTCTCGAAAGAAAAAATACCCCGATATTAAAACATTTTTCATTTTTGCTCCGCTCCTATTGGTCTTAGCGTGATGATATGTAGCCTATGACAATCACAAATAACGTGGCTTTATATTGGTAATAGAATTTTCGGTTCAGTTGTTCCTGAGATTACCCCTTACAACGTCACAAACTCTAACTTTACCTCTTTATAATATTAGTATAGATGACACCGATGGTTATAGTCATAAACTATATAGCCTATGTGTAGTCGGTGTCTGTCAAGTCCATCTTAACCTTAATTAAGTCAATGTATTTAAATAGAACAAAACTATGAATGTTACTACCTACTAACAACTATGGTGTTTACTGGTGGTTTTTAATTAAAGAAAACGTAGGGTTGACGATGTGACATTGCGATTAATAATTTATGTAACAAATGCGTAATAGGGGAATGAATGGAGGGTGGTTTGAATTTTTCGCGGCAGACGCCACACGCAACGTCCCGACATTGTACACGGCGCGGCGCGTGTCGCGACGTAGGCGTAGGGCGCTTATTCAGTTGTGACTCATAAGTTTAGGGTGCACACATACTCACGCTGAAAAAAAAGTCGAGACAGTAGGGAAAACTCAAAACAATGACATAGATTTGTTCTCATTTCATATCAATTTTAGTAGGAATGACAATATTTACATTTCAGAATTTGTTTATTGAAATTATTAACATTAGTGTCGTTTTCAATATCTATTGGAACTCGGAGCAATAATTATATACATTTTTATAAAGTCTACTAATCAATTAAACGTGTGATGAGCTGCAAAATATCAACGTTATATGTACAGAGGCACTCATACTATGCCTCGCTAGTTTGACGCAAGCCACGCAAGTGAAATAATACCGGTCATGCTTACATATCACGACATACATTTCATGTCATGGCGTGAAGTTATACATTTCTTTCCTGCCAAAAATACAGCTCAACGCGCCTAAAGAAGTTTTCACTTCGATAAATTTTTTTTTTTTATGTCATAGATGGCAAACGAACAGGTGGGTCACCTGGTGTTAAGTGATCACCACCGTCCATGGACACTAACAACACTAGAGGAGTTGCTAGTGCGCTGCCACCCTTTGGGGGGAATGGTTAGGGGAGGGAGAGGGAGAGGAGAGAGGAAAGGGGAGGGGAGGCGTGCCTCCGGCGCTCTCACTGACCGAACGAAACGCAACAATGCAAGCACTGTTACTTCACGTCGGTTTTCTATGAGAGGGTGGTACTACCCCGGACGAGCCGACCCATTCAAGCTGAAACCAGTAACAGTTTCAGCGTGGCTCTACCACCAAATCTACAAACTCAAGCTCTTGTTCTGCTCGCCTTGTTTGACTCGGCCTACAAACCGAGACGAACGGTAGGCAAGGATGACGAGAAGAGACCGTCCACATTCTCCCACTTATGTCGTTTTGGTGGTCAAGTAATGTTTGGTGGTAAACGAGTATTTTAAAAAAGTTTTGAGGATGATGGTAGATGGATAAAGGAGTAGAGGAAGACCGGAACAGGAATGGATGGACTGTGTGAAAAATGAAATTTTTGTAAAAGGTGTGAATACTGACGACATCTGATAGGGGAGAGTGGAAGAGAAAAAAATTGTAGTGCCGAACTTAGGTGGGATAAGGGTAAGGAGATGATGATGATGTTGCGTGTAGTTCACACGCGGTAGAAGTAAAACCTTTAAAAAGAAAGCAAGAAGAGTGTATGTCTCACTATTCTACAGTACCCGTAGGCAAGCGAGACACTGTTCTCACTCTTGCCGACACAGTGTTTAACCCCGCCACTTTTTGTCGTAAAATATCTCGTGGCAGTCAACGTGTTAAAAGAATGCGTTCTGTTATGAACAATCGATGGTAGATTTGATGTGTGTAGGTGCATAATTGAAAACCATCAGTATTTGTAACTAGGACTGATTCAAGCGAAATCATACAAAACTGATAGCAATAAACAAAATCACTTCAATTGGTCATGCGATATTCACAGATATACTGATAAATATGTTAATGTTCCAAATACTTTACCAGAGATACTTCTGAAAGATCATTCTTATGAAATAACATTTACATTTGTGACTAACATTAGTGACGTGAAAATCGATAAAATATAGTAGCGCTTTAGTGAATCATTTCGCCCAAATGTTTCAACACCGCTTCCGAAACACCCACGCTTTCCTATGTATGTATAACGAATATCCAAAGATATTACAGAGTACTGGTACTGTAAAATAGAAGACAATCCATGCTCATTGGACAATCGTCAACTATTTGTACAAATGATTATTCTATACGATCCTCAGGGCGGTTGCTATTTCCTAGATTTGAGAGGAAACGCAGTCTCTAAGAAATTTGAAGAATAGACTGTGTTAATGACTACGTCTGGTACCGCTATGACACACCCGAGAGGCGAGACTACAACGCCACCCGGCGAAACACCATTTTCCTGCGATACCGCGCTATTGACTTTATCGGGGGTGTTACTAATGACCTCGAACGCTATTGGTTGAAGTTACCGGCTGTTCATTATTCACCCCGGTGTGAGACTACATTGGTGGGAGTTCGGCATGTCGCTGATCTGCACGCACTCCTATGTGGAAATTATTGTAAGGCGAAGCTCTGCCCGGATAAATAGTCACCGTGCCTTCAGAGTGTTTATTTGTTTTCCTGACCGACTGGCTGATTATACGTATTGTGTAACAACTGTATCGAACTAATCCGATATATCGGACCATCTACATTCTTATTATATCTATAGAAGATACCGAACATCTGTCGTTTACTCAAAGATGTCGCCCTAGACTGACTCTCTTAATGGCAAAAACAAAGCAGTCGATCAGAGTTGAGAAAATTGTAAAATATTGTCACAATTTCGACATTAATTAGGATTAGGTTTTTCATTCGGAACTTTGATCTTTGGACTGTTGACAAGTTGTTTCAGTGAGGACAACAAATAATGATAACTAGATTAGGTTTTGGCAATTACGTTGCCCCGTACAAAAAGGCAAATCGTTGCTCCTTAATATTTATTAATATATATCCTTAATATTTTAGATATTAGTGTATTATACACGCTATATTTTCAATAAATTTAAATAATGATATATATTTAAAGTGTGTAAATTGATATATTTAAAAACATGTACAACTAGAAACAAGTTTTTTTGGCAACCTATCTTCCAGTTACGTCATTGTCGAATATTACAATTGTCTTGTGGTAATTTCAAGGTTCTAACAAGATGGTTGCTTCCTTGTTAGAACTTTCCGTGGAGTTTTTGTGACACCTCAGTATTAATGCTCCGTGGTATTATTTTCCACTTATGTACAATACCTGAACTACATTACGTAAAACACCACTAATATTACGAAATATGGAGTTAAATAACGCAAGACTATGAATAAAATATAAAATCCACTAAATGACAGAATACGATACAGCCAAAAATTTCTAGAAAAAAGTTATAGACATTACAACATTTTATAAAGCTGAAATGTCGCCCGTAAATTAACCGCACAAATAGATTTGTGTGTAACCCATCCCTAGAGAAGGCACTGCGCTAACGAAATTGAATCAGATAAGTTATTTTGTTTAGGGTATCATTTAAATGGTTTCATAAAATCTATTCGGAAGTGTGATTATATTATAAAAAAGCAGTCCCCAAGTCCAACCATCTCAATAGCGTTTTTATACGGAAAAACTAGCAAATTATATGCTAAAAGTCAATACTAGGTACTCGTATTTGTGGAGGATGTAAATAAAAAGTATCGATAATTTAAAAAAATGTTAGTACTTGTCCTAATACTCATTGTATTTTTAATTCTTAATAGAGACTTCAGTTTTTCTTCTTTTTACCTCTTAGTATTGGGAAATGAAATATGAACTCATGACGATATGTTGAAAATATCGATGTTTTTATTCGATATATCGTTTAACATCGATCTAACGTTGTGATAGTTTACGTTTACGATACTTACTACATATCATATCAATAAAAACACCGATGTTTTTTGTGCGTGAACATTCCTAATTTATAATCGCTTTCTCAGGGTCTAAAATGGATAAACTATTTTTGATATGAAGTTCAAAATAGTGTTTCCTACTTTATTTTATATAACTATAATATATACCTAATATTCGTGAGTTTATCTATACATATATAAAATAATAATTATCTGACATATCAATTATCAACGTACAGCCCAAGTTACTAGGGCTAGGGTTGTAAACATCTGCATGCGGTTTTCTTATACAACGTAGGTGATCACTGAGAAAGTATTTTTGAAAATTGAACTCGTAAGGTGGTGACAAATGTATGAAACTCCTTTATATTTCACGTTAGTCACTCGGTTTCTCTTTTATAGATAGCAAATAAAGAGTCGGAAATTACTGCGTATAAAAGGCGTCCGAATCTGCGTGATATTGCTGGTAATATATAAATAAATTCAAATGACAAGAAAAATAATGTTGATATCAGTTCTATTAAAGTGCTCCATATTGCTGTAAGATCTTTGCCAAAAGTTAGCTAGACGCGACAGACGTTCTGAGTCATATTAAGTATATTTTTGCAGAGAAATTATATACGTTTACGATCTCATCAAAAGTTAATTGACTATCATATTTTTCTTTCTCATGCTCGCCGTGGACACTAAGTATATTTAAATCTAGTAGCTCATCTATTAGACAATTCAAAATTACTTGCAAATTAAGTAGTTAACCGATAAAATAAGAGATACACAAATTCTTAAAAACATTACGTAATAATACGTTATACGAATATTTGTAATAGTGCTATAGACTATTTTTAATTTAATATATATATTTACAATAATAAATGTAATTAAAACCGACAAAAAATAATAAATAAATAAATAATGCGCTGCTTGAACAGTTTGGAACAAAGGAATAAATTCTATAGCAACAATATTCATTACTATTAGCATTACAAAAAAGTCCGCAACACCATATTTCTCAGCGTATAAGATGATTTACATGACAAAAGTAAAATAAATTTTACAAGATTAAGTTTGAATGCAGTTTTCACGTACACTTTACAAAATCTTATAAAAACGAATAGCTAAATCAAAATGGAAACTTTATGTAGATAAACTTTTAATCGGCAAGTTAATTGATGTAGTTGGTCAGAAGGTAATGCGAAATAAAAACTGTAAGCCGGCAAAATTATTGCGTTGTCGCTACCGTGGACCCTACGAGAATTGTAAGAGGGCGCGGAGGTTGCGTGGCGCAGGAGCAGCCCAGGTGGTACTGGGATGACTTTTATCGTCATATATAGCTTAGTTTTTATCTCAATTGAACCCGGTAGGTGGTGCTGCGAACAGGTTCTAGGCTTATTTAAAACGATTTTTCGCATACCAACTAGGTATGTCTTTGAGTTAGTCCCTGGATAGTTTGGATTCATAATTGGAAACGGTGGATGTCGCTACAATCGGGTTCTAAGTTTTTTAAGATTTCGGAAATACAATTGGAACCCGTAGTACCGATTTAGCGCAATCGTCGCATTGTTAAAGTCTCTAAAAGACGATTTTCAGATCCATCCGACACGCGGACATAGCTATTGCGATGGTTATTTATATTATGACCGTCAAATAATAAATATCAAATTAGTAAATGTATGCGAATTAATAAATAATTATTCGCAAACACTATACGAGACGTGGCATAAAACGTAATAATAGTTATACAAATAAAGTATGATATGTGGTACATTTCTAAAATTTTATGAGCTGTTGCCGTCCTTCGTAATCAATGAGAAGCTACTTTATTCAGTTTGATTTGGCGGGAAACAAGCTCCGAGTTAGTTTATAGCCAAGAGAATACTTTTTCTCGCTCACACTTGATATACTTGTTAACGCATGCGCATTATTCAATGCGTAGTGTTCGCAAATTTCAGCGGAATAATGTTGCCATACTCACAAAACTACGGTAAATTCACCGTTATTTCTTCCGAATTCTGCTATTTTAAGGATAGGTGTAGAAAGTTGCTATTCCATGATACTTGTAAATACGAGTGCAATTCAGATTTTCTTGGGAAGGAAGTAAAAATAGTATCATTCTTTGTGCTTACTTTTTTCTTTGTATTCATTTTTTATTAACAATTGTTTTAGAAAGTAATTTAGGATTATTAATATTTTTAATGAATTTTATAAAGAAATTTATAATAAATAAATTAATAGATCAAATGTAATAAAAAATATGTGTGCAATTTGAATGCGGTAAAGTTAAACCTTAAAAAAATAGTGCGTGGAGTCCCTCCGCGCGGAAGAAGTGAAACTTCGTAATGTGGAAATGAAAATAGGAAGAGGTAGAAATTTATTTTTAGTGAAATCATATTGTTTCTTTAAGACAAACTTTATTAACATTGCTTACAATTCACAATTGATCACATAACGTTAAACGCAACAGTGCTTTCATATCCCCTCCTTGTTAGCTTTATTCGTTTACCGCAACCTTGTTGGAAGTCGCATTAACGTTATGATAATATATTTTAACACATATTCTTGCACGCTAAATCTTATAAATGTATATGTTTGTTACTTCTTAATATTGTTTTTCATCAAGAATTTGAAATCACAGCGAGGCTAAAGAAGTTTTCGAAATATTTTTATTCATTTAAAATTTAGAAGATGTTTTATTTGACACACTATACTGCTTGAAGAAATATCAGAAAAAATGTTCTTAACTGATTGACCTACAAAAACAGAAGAATATTCGGTGAATGTACGATTATGGAATTTAATATTAAAGAATGAAGCTGAGTTCATCAATCTACATAGTTCTGAATAATTTGTAGTAGACAAAAAAGTACGTGTATGAAACATTCTCACGTATTATTATGTAAAAATATATTTACTCCTGTCAGATTAGCACTGTATCCCATGAGATATTATGTGACTATAACAGCAATCTCATAAGAATAAAAATATATCTTCATTGTTGTAAGCTTTTCATACTTTTGTTGAATATTTGTGTATTTATGTAATTCTTAAAGTTAAATAGTTGAATTTGATATTGGTATATGAATAACACGTAACTTTACTTTGATATATTACAGAAATGGAGTAGCGTAATTCTATGTCGTATTCTTAGCGTATTATTAATATTATAAACTATAACAATGTTTTACGGCCATGTTTTATTATAAGTAAATAGCTGTAGATACGCCATAAGTGCGTTAGTAGTCCGGTGAAACAGGTAAGGCCTTTCTAAGCCAATAGCGTAGTCAGTTCGAAAAAAAACGTCATAAGCACTTCGACAGAGCCTTGCTAAATTTTGGCTAGCTAGCAAACATGATCCCAGTATCGTGTCAGAGTTAATGGAAGTCAGTCTTATGAGGTATTGCACAAACTATGCAAGCAAAACCTCTTACAGTTTATTTATTTACATATCATTCATATTACTATTACCACGAATTAATTAATATTTTCCAAATATCAAATATTACGAAACCAAAAAATATTACGCAAAGAAATGATAGACGTCAAAGGAAAATAGCAAGATGTCCTGTATGTTTTGATTATTCTTTATTTTTGACGGGCAGATCTAAGCAACATATAACTATTTTTTTTTCTCCACCGATATTAAGAATATGCCATGTTTAATTCCACATTTTATCTAAGATAGTGTGGCGTTACGATATTAATTGACGTATGTGTGCGTTGTCATGCCATTTGTTTTGTCAAAATATCATGTATATAACGTATTTACATCTTTTATACTTATAATGTCATTGTTTACGGCACAGTATTTTTAAATTTAGTTTTATGTCTACATAAATATTTTCTTCCATTAGCAACATTTCCATATAACCACACGTGACGTGACAAGCACCAATGGCCGTCAGTCAGTCGGTGCCGGTGTGACGTTGAGTTTTTACACACACGAATATGCTTTATCATTAGTTTTTGACGTTGCGCGAGTGTCAGTGTAGTTTGATTTAAATGTATTTATCCAATTCACAGTTTATTATGACCAACTAAAGAAAGCAATTTACCTGTTTTATGTTCCTTGTTGTAAATATAAACAGTGTGACAGTTCTCGACGTGCATAACCTCTGTTGATTCTTGGAAGCGAACACTGCGATTGAGACGAGACCTTGATAACTAGTTCCTCGGACGAACGAGTACGAAGAGACAGTTATTATTATAGGATCATTTACGCTGGAGGTACGTTTTTAGTTTACCGTTTGTGAATAGATCGTGTGTGTTTGATACTTAAACCTTTCGGTAATCATTTTCAAGTGAGGTTTAGTGCGTTTAAAGTACATTACGGACACCTGTTGGAACTGAGAAGTGTTGTAGCCGATTAGAGTTATGACAATGCTAAAATAAATGTGCGTTTTGTTATTTTCGTGCGCGGAAGAACCACTGTGAGGTGTCCGCGGCGACGTTATCGATATATAGTGCCATGGACATCGGTGGAGGTAAACCGTCTGCGAGAAATTGCATGTTTATGACCATTGACACCGCCTAGCACATGCACGTAATAATTTTTTTAATTTTTTACTACTTCGAGGTAAAAGTAATCGGTTTATACAGCCAACACGGTTAATTTATTCGATACATAACACTTAAAAATAAACTATAAAGCTTACTTCTCGATGCTCTAGTTATCTGGGTTGAGTGTTGTTCTAAAAATATCTTTATTTAGAAGCTGCCCGCACACTCTGTAAATATGTACTTGTATAATATGCTTACATTTTGTATTTCTTTGGTTCTTGATTGCTGTTGACTTATTACTGATACTTATTTTCAATTTAATGTAGAATTTCTTTGGCTGTATTATCATATCTAAATGATCTTTAACTACATTTAACTGCACCGGTTTTGAGATAGAATTTAACACTAACTTCATAACTTTAAAATCATAAGTGGGAGAAATAAAGGATTATTTCTTTAACTAATATAATTATAGATATATAATATAAAAATATGATGTTACATACTAGTAAATAGATTTAGTTTTTATATTAAAATAACTTATTATGCATATATATTGATATACATAAGTTTTTATAGAGAATTTTAGCTCAAATTATAGCTTATATGAAACAATTCTGGACTTCTCTTTTTAAGCATTTTTAAGCACACTTATTTTATTTATAGTTGCAAATTGAGTAGGTACATAATTTTGCTATTTCACTTAGATGTATGATTGGTATTGATATCTGGTTGCAAGTTAATTGGTGTAAAACAAATTATTCCAAATGCTTATCTTCAATAAATTAAGTGTAGTTTGATTTACCCATCGAGACCCATAGCTGAATATGGGTATATACACTTAGAAAAAAAATCAAGTAAATAAATATTTAAAATAATATTTTATAAATTTTAACAAATGCACACATTCACTGAAATTTTGTAACATAATTGTAGTGCACTATGTTGATTGAGTTATATTATTGAGTTATATTATACCTTTGTAGTAGCAATACAATATTCTCATACATTTTTAACTGCACACTAACATACACACAACCTTACACACAACTACAAAATGCATAAATTGTCTAAATACAATATTACAGGACTCATACTGTTACATGTTAAAATGACTATTTGAATACCTCAAATAAGTTTGTTACAGCGTTAGGCTTTTAGAATTTTAATAATGTCCAAAAGACTATCTTTGTGATCAGAAGAGTCGTATTGCAAGCAATAAATCATCCACTTCCAAATTATCCATTGTTATCAGCTTACTCCTCCAATGCCCTAAAATTTTTTAAGTTCAATATTAAAAGTGTGATATGATTTTCAGACAGAAATCATTTAGAAGCTATGGTAAAAGCAGCAAAAAGTATAAACACTCTTAAATATCTGCCATTTAAAGATCTATTCACAAAACTTAACCATTCATCAAACTAAATAACAATTTTTTTTTTATATATGGAAATATAAAATACTTACCTATTATGAGAGATCTCTACAAACACGATGTTCAACAGCAGGATTGCAGCGATAAGCGTGCATGTCGAAAAAGTAATGATATTTTTGTTGTGTACTCCTCTATTCGACAATGGTTCTGTATCTAGAGTTAAAGTTCACATAATGTCTACAGATAACATTTTTTTATTAAATTTAGTAAACGTAATAAAAGTATGTACTTGATTACACTCTGTAATCAGATATTGTTATGAGATGTAGAACATTTATTCTCATGCATAGATATTTTAACATATTGACTATTGCTGTGTTATCCACTTTATTATAATTTTCACATGGTAAATTTTGCTATAACTCAAGTATATATATTACAAAAAATAATTATTATAACAAATAATAATCTATATACATATAATAAAAATGAAGTGTCTGTATGTAATATCAAAATAAAATTTTTTGACTGATTAGGTATGAAAGTATACACGCTTCTGATAACAAAAATGAAATTTTTAAAATTTTTGTGGGTCTGTCTGTCTGTTTGTTCCGGGTAATCTTCGAAACGGCTGAACTGATATTGTCGGGAATTTCAGTGGCGGATAGAAAAAATGACAGCGCGTTACTTAGGCTACTACAAATTAGACTATCTTTTAACCGCGGCCTCGTCTGCCGTGCTATCTTCAAACCGGTTGAACTGATTTCCACGGGACTTTCACTGACAGGTAGCTGACCTTATAAAAAGTAATTTGAGTAATTTTAATTTAGACTAGATGTTAACCGTGGCTTCGCCTGGAGTGCTATCTACGAAACGGTTCAACCATTTTTATGAGACTTTCACCGGCAGATAGCGGACATTATAAAAAGTAATTGAAGCAATTTTAGTTTATACTAGCTGTTAACCGTGACGTCGCTCGCAATGCTATCTTCAAAACGGTTTGATCGATCTTCATATAACTTTCACTGACGGATAGCTGATCTTATAAAAAATAATTCAAGTAATTTTAGTTTATACTAGCTGTTAACCGTGGCTTCGCCCGCAGTGCTATCTTCAAAACGATTTGATCGATCTTCACACAACTTTCACTGGCAGATAGCTGATCTTATAAAAAGTAATTTGAGCAATTTTAGTTTTTACTAGCTGTTAACCATGGTTTCGCCCACAATGCTATCACCAAAACGGTTACATCGATTTTCACGGGACTTTCACTGGTAGATAGCAAACCTAATAAAAAGTAATTGTGGTTATTCTATTTTAGACTAGCTGTTACACGCGACTTTGTCTGTATGAAATTTAGCAAGATTTCAACTCATTCTTTATTTTTAATAAGAGAAATAATTATCGGTTTATTGTTTACAATTCGACATCATAATTATTAATAACATTAATGATATAGTGGTCTTCCTAATAAGATCTTAGATTATAAACGTATTACGTAAAAAATTCCATAATACAATTTGTTGCGGAACAGACAAGCGTTTATTTTTTGTATAGTCACAAAATCTTAATTATAATAATGGCAATGTATATTAAATGTAATGTAAATATAAATCTTTATAATAATATTTTAAGTTATTGTTCAATAGTTCCTTATACAGTGTAAGTGAGCACTGAGGTAGTTATATGGTTGGTTATGGTTCCAAATATGTTGCTGATGACAAACCTCATTTGGCACGCTCTTTGTATTTATATATCTAATGTACACGTTACATGTTACTTTTAGTGGCGTGCGCGTCGTACTTACAATTGTCTTTAAAGAGCGTTTCTGTAATTGGTTATAATCTCACAATTCTATAATTCTTTAATACGATTTTTAAAAACGCGTGCTGAGCTGCGGGTACAGCTAGTAACTTATATGCTGTAACAATTGGTACATCTAGTATCTTACAATTATGCATTCTTGTACCAACATATTATTTTTTTTGTACTTCATTTACAGTCTATTTTATCTGAGCCTATCATTTAATGAAAAACTTTGACATTCTTTATGTATTAAAGTTAATAAAGTATAAACATTTATATAAATATTTGATGTGCTTACTGGTAGATTAGTGATCGAAATTTCATCATCATCATCAGCCTGTAAGAGACCCACTGCAGGGCCATAAGCCTCTTCCCGAAGGAAGGTGTAATCACCACGCCAGCCCACAACGTATTGGCGATTTGAAACTCTGACAAATCCACAGTTCTATATTTTTCCCACATACAGCTACATACTACAAGAACATTTCTCAGGTTTAGGTTTCCTCACAATGTTTTCCTTCACCTTCAGTGGATAGTGTTACCAATTTAAATGAAATTTGAGCATAGTTAATTATTTTCTTAAGTTTGAGTGTTATTAAGGTTTCTTTAACAAACAGTGTTACCTGTATAACCATTACATTTTTGAAGTAAAACTTCTTAAGGTCTATGCACTCTGGTGATGAAAAGCTCTTGGGCTATTATTTTTTATATTGCATGGGGTCTAGTTTTGTTAAAAATGTATTTGATAAAAAATTGCGTCATTGTTTGTTCTCCTAACTGGGTCAATAAGGGTTCTGATTTTTTGAAGTGAAATTCTTATGGGTGGGATTTGAAATTTCGACCTGCGTTTTTTTCTCTCGAACTGACTACGCTATTGACCTGGCAAGGTCTTAACATATTCACCGGACTAAGTGACCTGCGATATTTTTGGTGACGAAAAGTGGTGGGGTTAAGCACTGTTGGGTAGAATTGAAACAATGTTTCTCTTGCCTTCAGGTTTTAGAGAACATACGCTTTTTTTGCTTTCTTTCTGAAAGTTTTATTAATAGGTGTGTGACCTACAGTAATGTTCTTTTTTTTCAATGTTATTCTATAACCTACATCTAGATCATATACAAATACGACATTATGCATTAATAGTTGATTTATTAAAATACATATATTAAGTTTACTAACAATCTGCATGCAGCGACTTATTGACCACAGACTAATATGCGGTTTACTTTTATGTACTTGACATTCAGTATGAGTGTTATTTTATATAATCTAATGAATTTGTAATACATTGTAGGTTAGGTTATAAGATGAATGTCTCCCCTTCTCCGTATATACTTCAACTATAATAAATTTTCATACACATCTGTTCCTGGCATGTGGTTATTCCTTCAGCTAATTTTTTAGACAGACCTCAAAATAGCAGATCATGTTTTTAATTCTTTTTTTTTTATTTCCCTCATTGTTTTACTTGTAACTGTTTATTGTAAATATCAATCCTTTCCATATACATTAACATAATTATATTTATTCTTTAAAATAAAAACATCTAACAACCATATGTGTATTTGTCTCTTAATTTTGTCGCTTAAAAATGCCAAAATTCAATTGTGTATTAAGTATTGTTAGTCTAATTTGTTTACATAATAAATACAAAAGTTCTGCCAGTTTCAATATTATACTAGTTTTGGTATACCAATATTTTTATTGTATAAAATTATTACATTTACAATTTCTAAGCCCTCCCAGTGTATTTTTTCTTTAAAATATTTAATGTACAGATTTCGGCCCATTAGCCTTTTTTATATGTATAGATTTGTAGAAAGAAATAATTAAAAGTATAAATAGCCCTTAAACAGATAACAATTCGAATTTCGGAGATTATCTTCTTGAATACATCCGCTAACTGATAGAATCCGAATCTTATTTGAACTAACTTGTCAAATACATTTCAACAAATGTGAACTCCTATTGTAATGTTTATTTTGTGAGAAAACATGCTTAGTGTGTTGGTCACATAAGAAGGTATTATACATATGTTTACTAGCAACGGCACGTGACTTCGTTAGCTGCTCGCGTTAATTAAATACGAGACGTTCTTTCCCGCGTAAATTCGCTTTCACGCGGGAAAGATTGCGCGTGTAAAAACAATAACAATCGCTTGTGAATTCGCATACACGCTTTCTCGTGTTCAATTATGCATACTACGATCGCGCGTGAAAGAGCGTGTCATGCAAAGGCAGTTAATGACAATGAAACTAGAAAGCGTAACCTGTTTATACTTCGTTAGGAGAGTTTTTGGTAGGATCTTGGAATGTTATGCAGTGGTTTTTATATTTTATTCATAATTTCGAGTTATTTGGCTCTATATTTCGTAATAGTGGTGGTGTTTTATGTCATATAGTTTGGTTATTCTGCACAAGTGAAGTGGTTGGGAAATAATACCACGGTGCATGGATTCTGACTTGCCACAAAACTTCCTGGAAAGTTCTAACAAGGCGGCCACCATCTTGTTAGTCTATTGAAATTATCCCAAGAAGATTGATATATAACCTACTCGACAATGGCAGTAATGATCTAGATGAACAGTAGTTGCCAAAAAAATAAATTAAAAATACTTCATGAGGCGTAGAGACAAATTGCAGTAATTTCCAACCTGTTTCGTTCCTTTTGCAAAATGAAAACACTAAACCTTCAACGCGATTCATTTTTAAACACTAGTTTCATCTTTTCTACTAATATTTGCATAGGGGGTGTCCATTAATTACGTCAAGTATTTAGGGGTCAGGAGGGAGTCAAACCGAATCTCACTAAATCTCACGTGTGAGAGAGAGGGTGTTTCGGAAAATATAACGTAATTTTTTTCAAAAATAAAGATATTGTAAAAATGTGGGAAATCAGATTAATTTAGTATTACACTAGTCACGTATAGTGTCGATGCAGTCAGGAGTGGCAATAAACACATCGTAGATACTGTCAGTATTTATTTGGCCAGAGCTTCGCCTTACAATACTTGTTATATAAGAAGTGCCTAGATATCACAGACATCTTGCCTTTTAAAGGCCCATCTATATAAGTCAAAGCGATTACTATTTATACATAATTCCGCAAAATAATTTAAGTAACACAAAAATAATAAAGTATGAACAAATTAATGTTATTTAAGGTATATAACAATTTTATATAGTTATCCTTATTTATGTATCTCGAATGTGTTTACTAATCTGTCTCCACATGTAAATCAGCGACATCTTGCCTTTCATGGCCGAACTATGAAGTCAAAGAATATACTATTATTAATAATGATCAAACTAATAATTCAATTCTATACAATGATATCCATTCTTATTTAAGTCCTATTAAAATCTATATAATATTAATAATTCTTATTTATGTATCTTCAATATGGTGGCACTAGTGTTAATGTGTCTCTCTAATATGGTGGCGCTAGTATCAATGTGTATCTCTAATATGTTGGCGCTAGTGTCGATGTGTATTTATAATATGGTGGCGCTAATATCAATGATCCGGTCGTGTTGTAGTCTAGTCTCTTGAATGTGATGCAGCGGCACCGGAGGTGGGTGCTAACATTAGAGTAAAGCATGTTTTTAGACTTAAATATGCCGAAATGTGACCGAATTCAATAGAATTAGAATTCAACAGAGCTGTATAGATGTACTTTAAGTTATTTAGTACTAGCTGCACCCGCCGCTCCGCACGTGTTTAAAAAAATTGTATTACAGAAATATAAAATTGTTAGACCATGTACAATTATAGAAATGCTCTTTGAAAAATAATTGCAAGTACGACACGCACGCCACTTACAGTAACATGTAACGTATACATTAGATATATAAATACTAACAGTGTGTCAAATGAGGTTTATCATCAGCAACATATTTGGAACCTTAACCCACCACATATAACTACCTCAGTGCTCACTTACAACTTATAAGGAATAAGCTTATATAAGGAACTAATGAAACGATGACTTAAAGATGTTATGATATAATATGCCCATATGGTCCATAAGTAAGTCGTTTATGGTCTAATATCCTATTAGAAAGACCCCTTATATCTTAAAATTTCTATTAATAATTATAATGTTGAATTGTAAACAATGGATGAGCTGACGTCTTGAAATCTTGTATACATATAAATCAAGTTATAAAACTTTATATCTGTCTAAGCAGTTTTTAATATTCGACAATTTAAATTAAACTCGATACAATATTTTTTTATGTAAATAAGGTAAAAACAAAACAAAACAAAATGATCAGAAATACAATATAATTCAAATTACATACATAGATACAGATATATATATATATATATATACATATACGAGAACCCGGTATCCCACCGCTGCCACCAAAATGTTATACGGGATTCTAAAAATCCCTTTTTAAAAAAACGTGAAGTAACAGTGCTTACATTGTTGCTTTTCGTTCGGTCAGTGAGAGTGCCGGAGGCCTACCTCCCCTCCACTACCCTCTCCTCTCCCCCACCCTTCACTTCCCTCCAAACACAGGCTGGCAACGCACTTACGACTCCCCTGGTGTTGTTTCCCCTGTCTCAGAGAAAACCGACGTGAAGTAACAGTGCTTACATTGTTGCGTTTCGTTCGGTCAGTGAGAGCGCCGGAGGCCCACCTCCCCTCCACTACCCTCTCCTCTCCCCCACCCTTCACTTCCCTCCAAACACAGGCTGGCAACGCACTTACGACTCCCCTGGTGTTGTTTCCCCTGTCTCAGAGAAAACCGACGTGAAGTAACAGTGCTTACATTGTTGCGTTTCGTTCGGTCAGTGAGAGCGCCGGAGGCCCACCTCCCCTCCACTACCCTCTCCTCTCCCCCACCCTTCACTTCCCTCCAAACACAGGCTGGCAACGCACTTACGACTCCCCTGGTGTTGTTTCCCCTGTCTCAGAGAAAACCGACGTGAAGTAACAGTGCTTACATTGTTGCGTTTCGTTCGGTCAGTGAGAGCGCCGGAGGCCCACCTCCCCTCCACTACCCTCTCCTCTCCCCCACCCTTCACTTCCCTCCAAACACAGGCTGGCAACGCACTTACGACTCCCCTGGTGTTGTTACCACTGTCTCAGAGAAAACCGACGTGAAGTAACAGTGCTTACATTGTTGCTTTTCGTTCGGTCAGTGAGAGTGCCGGAGGCCTACCTCCCCTCCACTACCCTCTCCTCTCCCCCACCCTTCACTTCCCTCCAAACACAGGCTGGCAACGCACTTACGACTCCCCTGGTGTTGTTAGTGTTTATGGACGGTGATGATCACTTAACATCAGATGACCCAACTGTCTGTTTTCCTCCTATGATATAAAAAAATAGTAGCGTGTATACTTTCATAGCCAATCAGTAAAAAAAAATTATTTTGATATTACATACAGACACTTCATTTACTTTATTATATGTATAGATTGATATTTCGAAATGTAATCTAATAATAATTATAACTATATGTAATAGTAAAAAAGTTGAAGTAAAAATTAAAAAAAAAAAACTTTTGTTTTATAAAAAAGCCGACACATTTATACTCAAAAATATTTTTTTAAACATCTTGTGTGAGATTAGGATGGACGAGCGGTCGAGACAAATCTCACGACATCTCACATCAGGGGGGTCAAAAATCCTCAAAACCGCTTCATGTAATTTATGGACGAACCCATACCGTTACGGATTACGTGTTTTATCAGTATCAACTTTATAAAAATTATTTGTAATAAGCTCATATAACTTGTCCCTCAGTAATATTATGGTACATATACACGTCAGGTTAAGGAAAACTCCGACGTAAAACCTTGAAGTTTTCGTTGTCGCGTGTACTGGTCACTAGTACGAATTATAAAATGCTTTCCGTTCATTTGATTGTATAAAAAATTTCGCATGGCTTTGTATTTTTTATTGTTATACTGTTTAAAACAAAGGCCTGTATATGAATAGTGAATTACAACTCTAAAATGTTATATTTCGATGATGCTATGACAGGTAATGACACGATATTTATTGAAATCAATGACCCGGTAAAATATAAAACAATCCATTCTGCAATGGGATTTATAAATAAGATGACTCGCGCCACTTCGTCTGCTTGAAATCGGTTACCTACCGGTTCCAATTGTATTTCCAAACTCGAAAAATCTTAAAAACCCTAGAACCCTATTACAGCGACTCCCATCGATTCAAATTGTGATACCAAGCAATTCAGGAGCTCACTCAAACACGTACCTATTTCGTTTAGTGAAATTACTTGGCATATATGCAAGAAATTTCGACGAGGCGGACGTAGCGCCATCTGTCATTAAGCAAGATCAATAACTTCGTTTTGTTTGAAATACGAACGGCCGTTGAATCATTTGTATATTGTTCATACAAAAATAGTAAAATCGCGAATAAAAAATTGGATGATGGGGTTAGGAAGGTGATATTTCGGGAACAGATGTATTTTTTGATAACATAAAAAAAACACAAATAAATAATTGTCATAAAAAAACAAATATATATATATATATATATATATGTTCCTAATCACATAGAGGTATAAAATATACTTTACGACCCATTCTCATACCTACAAAATATACATTTAAAATTTTATAAAAATCGGTTCAGCCGTTTCGGAGGAGTTCAACTAGAAACACCGTGACACGAGATTTTCAACAACGCTTAAACGAAAATAAAGCTTATGATTTATTTGTCGATGTTACAAGTAACTAATAAATGTATAGAACATTCTTTTAATACATCATTACATATTATAAAACAAAGTCGTCTGTCTGTCTGTCTGTCTGTTCGCGATAAACTCAGAAACTACTGAACGAATTTTCATGCGGCTTTCACCAGTAGATAAAGTGATTGATGAGGAGGATTAAGGTATATAATTTGTCATGGTTTTTTTATTATCAGGGCGGGAAAACGTCTGCCGGTCTCACTAGTAGGTATATATATTATAATAATAGAAAGATAGCAAGCCGATTCACGTATATTTTGATGCATTGGGGTTATCCGGCGCTCTCACTGACCGAACGTAACGCAACAATGCAAGCACTGTTACGTCACGTCGGTTTTCTGCGAGAGGGTGGTACTACCCCGGGCGAGCTGACCCATTAATTCTGAAACCAGTAATAGCTTCAGCGCGGCTCTACCACCTCTTATGAACACCGTACCGAATTTTTGGATATAAATGGTTCTTATACCTATATCGAAAGTAGCTGGGTGTCAGGAGCAACCACGGATTCATTCTAATAGCTATACTCACAGGGTTCAATTGTAATATTATTAAGGAAAATGTGTATTTATTCACGTGCATACTTGCCGTTGCAGTTCTGAGACTAAACGATGCATTAAAGCAGATATTGTCATTCGGTATTATGGCACGCAATAGATGCCTATCTATGCATATGGCGCAGTTATTCGAAGTGAACGACCCGCATGTCGTAGGTTGTTTGTAAAATTAGATAATTCGCATAGTTCCTGAGCTTTGTTCATTATAAATTTGCATGTCATTATATATATATTTTTACTCTTCTTGTACTACGTTTTAAATTAAGATGTGTTCAGTTTATAAATTAGTACAAACTCGCCCTGGTTTCACATCTATACATATTATAAAAATGAAGTGTCTATATGTAATATCAAAACAATTTTATTTTACTGATTGGGTACGAAAGTATACAAGCTACTGATAACAAAAATGCCATTTTTAAAATTTTTGTTTGTCTGTTGGTCTATTGGTTCCGGGTAATCACCGAAACGGCTGAACCGATTTCGACGGGAATTTCATGGGCAGATAGCTGAAATTACAGCGGGTTACTTAGGCTACTGTAAATTAGACTAACTATTAACCGCGGCTTCGTCTGCAATGCTATCTCCAAAACGGTTGGACCGATTTTCACGGAACTTTCACCAGCAGATAGCGGACATCATAGCAAGTAATTTAGTCTATTTTAATTTAGACTAGCTGTTAACCGTGGCTTCGCCCACAGTGCTATCTCCAAAACGATTAGACCGGTATTCACGAAACCAACAATGACAGATAGCTGACCTTATAAAAATTTATTCAAACACTTTTAGTTTATACTAACTGTTAACCGTGGTTTCGCCCGCAGTGCTATCTCCAAAACGGTTAGACCGGTTTTCACGAGACTTTTACTGGCAGATAACTGACTTTACAAAAATTAATTTAGGCAATTTTAGTTTATACTAGCTGTTAACCGCGGCTTCGCCCACAGTGCTTTCTCTAAAACGGTTAAACCGATTTTCACGGGACTTTCACTGGCAGATAGTGGACCTTATGAAAAGTAATTGAACTGCATGAAATTTAGCAAGATATCATTTTTTATTTTTAATATGAGAAATAATCATCAGCTTATTGTTTACAATTCGATATTATAATTATTAATAACTTTAATGATATAGAGGTCTTCCTAATAATATCTTAGATTATAAACGTATTACGTAAATACTTCCATAATACAATTTCTTGCGGAACAGACAAACGTTTATTTTTTGTATAGTCACAAAGTCTTACTTATAATAATGGCAATGTATATCAAAATTAATGTAAATCTAAATCTTTATAATAACATTTTAAGTTATTGTTTCATTAGTTCCTTATACAGTGTAAGTGAGCACTGAGATAATTATATGGTGAGTTAAGGTTCCAAATATATTGCTGATGATAAACCTCATTTGGCACGATGTTCGTATTTATATATCTAATGTACACTTTACATGTTACTTTTAGTGTCGTGCGCGTCGTACCTACAATTATCCTAAAACATTTCTATAATTGTGCATAGTCTCACAATTTTACGATTTTTAAAAAACGCGTGTGGAGTTGCTGGTACAGCTAGTCAGTTATAAAAAATCGTTTAGATGTATTTTTGGCGCTTTTATAATTTATTTCCATTTATTTACAATTCATCAAAGTCATAGATAGACGTCGTCATAGATAGCTACATCAGAAATTTCACATTAAACATATTTTTTTGCATATAATATTAATTCTGTGATATTTAACATATTTATTAAAATGATATGCTGTAATGGGCAATTTTAATCTGGATTATATCTGTATAAAAAATAATCTATATATGGATATTGTATAAATAGAGTATGGTTAAGAACATCTCCCTTCTCTGTTTTTCATCCGATTGTTTTCTTCTTTCTGTTTTGTTGTCTCTATGGTCGAAGTTCGAGCACTCGTCTATATATAAATAGGCAAAGACTAAAACAGTTCAGTTTTTTGCTCCTCTGTTAGTCAACTGGTTTTCTTTATTTCATTTTTGTTTAATAGCTATTGACGAGCTTTATTGTTATCAATTAAACAGAATAAAAATACAATTATTTTTTTTGCAAACTATTGACGATTCGAGACATTAATAATGCATCTCTAAGTGCTTGTTACATCTATAATATATACTACTCCTACTCAATACTAGTATTACTCGCATAGGCAACAGTCATAAAGTTAAAATATTTCGAGAGACGGATATCATGAACAGTTTTTGCTAAAATCGAGAATTCTCAGTTGTATTACTTTGTTTTACATTTCAATTAATTTTAGAAATATCTATCTGTCTGTTTGTATCAACACGCATCACTGCTAAAATACTGCGTTCATGATAATATCATTACAAGAAAATCATAAAGCATACACATAGGTATACATTCAGATGACCTTATTAGTAACTGTTTTGTACATCAGAATCTAAGCGGACGAAGTCGCGGGCACAGCTAGTAAATTATAAAAGAATACTGCTATTTCTGTTTGTGTAATACCAAATAATCTCCTTTGTAAACATATAAAGAAATATGCATATTGTAGTTTATATTAAGGTTCTACTCCAAAATCGATGTTTAGCAATTTCTGCTATTGTTTTGTTCTTGTGAAATACGTGATTAGGATGTCGAATAACTATCACTCAGCCGTTATCCAGATTAGCCATGTAGATGTATTTTTATTGCTGTTGTAATCTTTCAGGACCAGTCATTGTCTTGATTATACAAATATATTGGTCTCTTATCTCTCTTATATTCTTTTCAAGAGCAAGAACGATTTTGAGGATCAGCGAATATTGGATATTTTGTGGACATGTCTGGTATTTACGTTTGACTGCGACACACATTCTTCGTCGTTTTATGGATATTATTATGCTTAGAAAAGTAACGGATATTTTTAGTTATTGATGTTCTAAGCGAAATATTTGCAAACAGGAAAAGATCGTATTATTTATTTCCCGATGAGCTACAGTTTAAGGTCTTATCGTTCTTTTTATATAATAGGGGATAAACGAGCAGGTGGGTCAACTGGATGGTAAATGATCACCGTTCACGTTGCCAGCCGTTTAAAGAGGTGTACACTCGTTTCTTGAAGTTTTGTAACTCGTAGTGGTTTGGAAACACCGCCGCTGGGAGTCGATTCCACAAGGTCCAAGCACGAAGTATAAATGAACTTGAGAAGCTCACCGTAAAAGATCTCCACTCACGGAGGTGGTGTGGATGAAATTTCAGGCGAGTTGTACGATAGTGGAATTCAGTGGCAGGTATCAGTCCAAATAACTCCTCTGAACACTCACCGTGGTAGATGCGATAAAGGACGCAAAGAAATGCGATGTCCCGGCGGGACGCAGAGCCAATGGGTCGAGCCGTTCGGATATTACCTCGTCGCCGACGATTCGAGTAAGTCTTACTATTCGTCACGGTTTAACTGGGATTAACCTGGACATGGCAATCGAGATCGACTGTTCCATGACCAATTTCCACTAGTGTTACAGCTTCCATAGAGGTACTCTTAGCCTATATATATTCTGTATCCCGGCGAGGTGGTTAGGAATAAGAATCTGTACCTGACTGTTGTATCCTGGATACAATGCACATTGTGAGACCCTGTCACTCTGACTCTTTTACCGCGCTTTTATTAGCTTCACCCGTATCTATATGTATGTAAAGGGCCGTCCATTAATTACGTGATAGGTTTTGGACGAATTTTTGATCCCATCTCCCTTCCAACTTTCACGAAGATCGGCTTTGTAGTTTTGGAGTTCATCGTGGATAAACATCATGACACTGTATCGTTATATATTTAGATTATTTTCGACACATATTAATAACTAGCTGTTACTCGCGGCTCCGCACGCGTTTTTTTTCAATATATTAAATAAATGTAAAATTGCGAGTAGATGTGTAATTTACGGAAACGCTTTTTCAAAAAGATTTCTAAGTATGACACGCACGTTATCTACTGTAACATGTACATTATATATGTGAATACTAACAATGTGTCTAATTGGGATGGTATTTATCATCAGCAATATACCTGGAACTTGAAACTAGTAATGTTTTATATAGTACACATAGTAATGTTAACTTTAAGAAAGAATAGAAAATATTAAGTTATACATTATCGAACAATATGTGTTAAATCATTTATTATATAGAATATGCCCATATTGTCGACATAATTAAGTTATTATTATACGTTGCTATAATTTAAATTACATACAAACCTATGACTTTGAATTATATATATATTCTTGTAGTCCAGTACAGTGCACGCCTCACGCGCATATGTACAGTAAACAACATATTATTGATCAATTTCACACAGACGAATGCACGGGTAACAATTCATGAATACATAGTGTAAAACAAAGTCGTCTGTCTGTATGTCTGTTTGCGATATAATCGAAAACTACAGAACGCATTTTCATGCCGTTTTCACCAATATATATAATGATTCTTGGGAAAGGTTTAGGTATAATTTGTCTTATTATCAGGGAGGGTAACGTCTACCGAACCTGCTAGCTTAAAATAAAATATCTCATTAGTTAGTTGTTTGTCCGTAAAATTCTCGTTGAAATAAAATAAATCCCGTTAAAATATTTTGTTGTTATTTGTAGCCTGAATATGCGTACGAATACATAACATGTGAATATGTTGCATTCACCAAAAAGTTGTTATTTTAATATTAAATACACACACACTTTATTTTTATAATACGTAATAGATTACAAATCAAGAATTGGGAACGAAACTAACGTAGAATTAACTTTTTGAATAGGAACACAAAATAAACTTTAGAAATGTTTGCGATAGAAACTTACCACGTTACCATGGAAACGTATGATAAAAAAATTGGAAACAAAACTAACGTAGAATAAACTTTTTGAATAGGAACACAAAATAAACTCTGAAAATGTTTGCGATAGAAACATACCACGTTACCATGGCAACGCACGCTGCGGAAGCTATCAAAAGGAAAAAATAGCCCGATTTTGAAACATTCTTCATTGGTGACCCGTTCCTATTGGTTTAACGTGCTGATGTGTCCTAGCTCGATAGCCCTAGTCGATGAATGAGCTATCTAACACCAAAAGAATTTTTGAAATCGGATCGGTAGTTTTTAGGATTAGCGCGTTCAACTATACAAACAAACAAACTCTTCAGCTTTATATATTAGTATAGATTACATGCAAGAAGCACAAAAACATTTTAGTATCATATATAAAAATCTCATGTCACGGTATTATGGCGGTTTCATTCCGGTCCCCTATCGCCATCTTCCGCGTCATCAGTCACGTCGGTATAGTAGACACAGGTGTGAGTGTGTCTGGATATTGCCACTATAGCATGTGAAACACTATCGTGGATTTGCATCCTTCTGCACCTTTGTTTGCAGGATCACCACCGATTTGAAGGTCAATCCCTGAGATTCGTGGACTGTCAGAACACGCGATCCTTCCCCTGCCCCGTAGCCCTTGTTTATCAGGGCTTTTTTCTCTTCTTGTGTGTGTACCAGGAAGAGAGTGTCGGGGGTGTGTGAGGATATTTGTTCGCCCTGATAGCCCTTTATGCTCAGAGATCTCACTATCGGTTTCGGTGAGTATATACCGTCGTATACTTGACTCAGTGCATAGGCTACATCCATCGGGTTCCTGTATGTACAAGTGAGCTGTTGGTCAATACCAGCTACGGCCGTTGGTCTGCTATAAGCCATCCGAAATAAGTTTTCCCGATCAATGTAGGGTAGTTGGTTGAAATCTCCGATGAGGAGAATTTCGCTTGCTTCCGCCAGCCGGCCGGCAGTCAGGATGGTCCCGAAATGGTTCATGAGAGCTTCATCCACGATTAACCTTGGACGCTTATCGTGCTCTCTGAAACCATTTACCAGTATTGACGCCATGGTGCGCACCCGCTTTTCGGCTTTTTTGCCGTGTGCCTGCACCAGTTTCTCCTGTAAGTCTTTTGCCGCCTCGGTTGTGGTGGTCGCCACAGCGTCCTTCTCCACATCGAAGTTTTTAATTAACCACGTAGTCTTTCCACAGCCTGGGACCCCGTTCGTCCATTTGATCTTGGGTGTCATCTTGGTGCTTTCCGCCACTGCTGGATTTAGAAACCTCGAGGTGGTTTTTACCCTCTCGAGAATCTTTTCTTCAAGCATGATTCTTGTGCACCGAGCGACTACTACGATTGGATCCTCCGGGGGCGCTTCGAACTTCTGAGGTTGAGTTGCTTCCCGTGTCTCATTTTCTTTCCCTAGTACGAAACCGCTGGTGGAATTGTAAGCGGTCATGTAGCTACCCGTCATTACTCCTGCTATGACTTGGGCAGTGTCGTTGTTATAGATGGCCGCTTCCGCTTCCTCTAGTCTAGCATCTCTCAAGTCCACGAGTCCCAGATGGTGGGCCTCTAGGATTTGTGTACACGTCAGTGTGTTTACTTTAATCGTGGCTTCGAGTATGGCTTTGAACTCGAGTATAGCATTTTCCATATGATCCAGTGGTCCCGAGACAGGAATTTGGATGGGTGGGATGACTTGCCCCATGTCCGCTCTGGTTTTCTGTAACTGCGGCTTAAATTTGACCTTTGGAACTCTCCTCCGAAGACGGTCTATCGCTTCCTGTTGTGTATTTCTGGTATGTCTATGGGTTTGGGACATCAATATTTGTGTTATTGTTGAGGATGAACTTCTGTCGGGTTTTCCTTCTCCAGATGTTTTTGCGGCCTCTGCTCGTTCGGCTGTTATTTTTGCTTGTAAGCGTTCGGCTCCGCTTTGCTCAGCGTACCCGAGGTCAAAAATAGGTTTCCCTGTGTTGTAAGTAGGGTTTTTACCGGGAGTCTTTCTGTGCAGTAAGAAGTCCAGACAAGCGCCTCTGTCCTCGTAAGCAACTATTTCATGGTGCATCGATGCGTTTATGCAGCCCAGTAAATCGGCTACCTCGCCCTTCTCGTATGCGACTGCCATAGCGTCGACACTAATTCTGCGAGATGTTATATGTTCGCTTGATCCCACGTCACCGATTCGGGATAGCAATATACATGCCTGTGAGAATGGCGTTTTGTTTGCCCATGCAAGCAGTGCTATAATCTTGTTTTTGATTCGCACTAGCCTGCATGTGAGACCCGCTACCATGGTCACTGGCAAAGCGTCAAAGGTTTTTCGCTTCATTGCTATTCTGGATGTGCTCCCGTTTATCAGCTTGGTAAGACCGGGCGAGACCGCAATGCGACTCCGGGGGTTTACTATGCAGAAGCTTATGCCGAGGGTTTCGTAGTTGTTGTCCATGAAGAGGGCCACTCCTCGGGTTCTGATTCCTGGTACACCTCTATCGCCGTATGCCAGAAGTTGCCCCACTGACAAGTGTTGCGTAAGTTGAGGCCCGAGGACATATCAAGGTCTTAACAACTTCACCGGATTACTAGACGAGCACTTAAGGCAATCAGCCGTTTTTAATATTTTATACCCAGTCTGCTTCTCTATAGGTAGGAGCCTGGCGGTCATCTTCCACCGGGCGGACCGTTGGGGCGGCTCTACAAGGTTGGGTGGCAACTAGTATGTAATAGAAATACCTCTACTTTTAATTCTTTCAAGTATCTTACCGTGAAAAATACTCGTAAACAAAAACACACGATACTACTTACTATATATTACATTTTTTTCTTGTGATTTTTTTTACTATCAAGTATCAAACAAAGAGTATAAAAAAATGTTAGACCATTCGATATAGTTAAGAGTCATCGAATGTATTGTTAACGTGCGATTTCAGACGAGACATTTTAGCAGGAACTACAAATTAAGAGTCGTTCGTCCGTCAGACGTATAATGACTTCCACCCACGACGATATAAGGGCTCCTTCACAACGAGAGCGCGCCGCGGAAATATATGTCGTTAATGTATATGACATATATATTTTCTACACAAATGTGAAATTACGAATAACGCCCTAGCCCTAAGACTCGGAGACTATAAGTACCAACAGGCCTTTATCAGCTATTCGTGATAGTTAATAATATATTGTATCATTAGCGAGAATTCAATTTCACTAAAACATGATACGGTAATCTGTTTCGTTTTTAATTTGACCCTAAGTTAATTGACTGAAGAGTATGTTTGTAATAGACAAATTAATTTTAGAAAGGCTGCGTGTTGGTAATAGAATGTTTTTCTTTTAATATTGATGTAAATGACCGTATTGTTGATTCAATCGCTTGTTCCACATTAAATGATTGTGAGCCTTATGATAATTTTCTTTTTTTTTTAATAAATGTAATAAAAAGTGATATTACTCAATCCATGTGACAGAATGGTATATATCATTAAAATATAATTATTTATTCTCATCCGATTTTAATGAAATTTTATAAACGGAAGTATGTGTCATTACACAATCTTAAGAAGTTATAAACTATGAGTATAAAGCATTGACATATAAGAACCCAAGACACACAGTCTCGTATAAAAGTAGCGCTCAAAACCGACTTCAAAAACTCCCCAATATACATACATGGTTATAGTTATGCGATTTACTAATAATTTTGCAAAATTCAACCATACCTGAATGAATTAAAGTTGTTTTTACAAGGACGCGAGACTATTGAAATTACTACTTAATCCAAAATTATGCACTCATTTTTGTGTGCCGGCTGTGAGACATTAAGTGTGCATCTTGGATTTTTGTACATCAAAGGTATAAAGTTTTTTTTTTCGAACTGACTACGCTATTGACCTAGCAATGTCTTAACAGCTTCACCGGACTACGTATAAAGTGAAGGTTTAGCAAGTGCGTGCAGAGTTGCGAACACAACTTGTATTTAATATTATATTGCAATGGATGCATAGTATGGAATATTTTGTCTTTCGCGCGCGTCTCGTACGTTTACTATAACTACGCCCTTATTCTTTGTTATTGAAAACAAATGCCCTCCGTAATCTGGCCTTGTGCAATTTTGTTAAAGTGTTGCCGCTGTTGAAAAATCAACATGTTTTAGCATTATCGGTGCATTTGACCAGATCTTGGTGAGTCTAGAAATGTTCTCTTCTAAAGTGTGGTTCTTCTGTAGGTGTTTGGCGACAAATATAGCAATTTACAGTTCTGGATAGTAAAGAGAGTATTCCAAGAATCCTTACCACCACTTAGTTACGATATTTTTCTTCCTCTGGAATCACCTTCATCCAAGATTAAAAGTTATTATGTTCTATATCTATACATATAATAAGAATATATACCTAACGTATATATAACAAAACTGTTGCAAGTGTCTAGGAATAAATAATATAATACATTTCAATCATTTTTCAAACGTCTGTCTGTCTATCTGTTTGTATTGCTAACGTACTGCGTTCAAGATAACCCCTCACCACCAGAAAATCATAAAGCATATCCTCGAGTAACATTTAGTTATTTGATTAAACTTGGTTTACTATATTATTATATTAAAAGTTATTGTAATTTTTATGACGACGCGACTTAAGTACGAGAGAAAAGTAGGTAAGTAAATGGACTTATTTAATCGTATTATTTCTTCGCATTGGTTAAAAAATCTTCTTATCGACTTCCTCGATAAATTAACTATCTAACCCTGAATTTTTCAAATCGGACCAGGAGTTCCTATGATTAGTGCGTTCAACCAAACAAACCCTCCAGCTTTAGAATGTTAGAATATAATTCAAATTACGATATGATACAGTGGACCGATTTTAATGAAACAAAGATGAGGTTATATTGTGAACCCAGCCAGTACTTTAGCAGTGATGCGTGTTCATACAAACAGGCTGACAGACATTTAAATAAATGATTGAAATGTATTCTATTACTTATTCCTAGACACCAGCAACAATTATTTTTACAAAAACCCGTCATATTGATTCGCTTCTGCGGGTCGCGTTTCGGGATCAGCCTGTGCATATCCAACTTTTCGCAGGCCGGCATGACAGCGGCGACCGGCGATGGATAAAGTGTCACTCGGTGGTCGCCGTTGTTTTTGGATTGTACTGTGCTTACCATCAGGCACAGTGTAGTCATTTTGTCGTGCTACTATAAAAAAAAAATAAAAAAAAAAAAACTCGAAAAAGTACAAACACGTTAGTTTCAAATTCCTATTATATGTATAGGCTAGCTGTGCCCGCGACTTGGTTCGCGTGAAGCTTAATTCAGAAAACAGTCTTTCCTTTACTGTGGCTTAGATACTATTTGTACATTATATAATATCCCGTTTTGGTAAGAGATTGTATTGCGTTTACTTACCTACTGTTTTCTGGTACTTAACTCGAACCGTCATTTAAACTATAATAATTTTTGATAGACCGAACGGATTTTAATGTAACCAGACTCTCCACTACTCCAAGATATAATCTATGTTTTTTTTTCTCGAACTGACTACGCTATAGACGTAGCAAGGTCTTCACCGGACTACTATGTTTTATGAGTTTTTTGAAAATCTTTTATCATGAACGCAGTTCTTTAGTAGTGATGCGTGCTTCAACAAACAGACAGGCAAATAAACAAAGAGGCAGACATTCCTAAAAATGATTGAAATATATTTTATTACTTATTACATTCTTATTATGATATGATATAAATTGTTATGGCATAATATAATAGCGTAATTCATTGTTGATAAACAGGTGTTACTGCCATCTATACCTGAGTGTAAGAATTACCTTGAAAAACACGTATGTGCTGGTCTCTAATTATGTTTTCAAGTGGCAATTAAATGGCAATAAAGTTTAGAAATAAAAACATCCATTTTATCACGTATGATGTGATACATAATTTTAATTAATTATGCATTCACTCGCCCGCGCTTAAGTAATTACAAAGAATACGGATTATAATGATCACTGGCTTATAGTTAATTTGCTTGTGTTCATACTTTATGCAAAACTCGGTACAATTCAAAAATCTAACATGAATTGTCTTTTTTCCGGTATTAGTTCTGCTATTGTCGACAACTAAGTCTTACAGCAGTCCGCGCCTAACTTTTAGACCGTTCTGAATAACCTCTGTATAGAACACAAATTTAAGTATATGTGTAAAATCGAGATAGCGTAAGGATAAATAAATGCCAATTTCAGATTCCGGCAATAATGTTTTAACTTTGTTTTGTTATTAAACTTTTGATGATATTATACGCAAGTCTGAACATATTCAAGTCTATATTCAAAGCGGTCAAAAAGATTGACGAAGTCTGTACTCCTTTGTGAGCTTTCCTTCGTCAGTTAATCTCAGTCCTTATCTATATTTTATTATGAAGTTATCTGTTTTTCTATTTGTGTTATGTACGTGCCTATCTGTTTACTTTGTGTAGATTTATTTAAATCCTTCTTTATCGTTTTTGTGTTTATTGTTTGCAAACATATTACTCTGTTCTATCCATTGATCATTAGCACTAGTGTAAGTATTCTCACACCTTACAATCTATATCTGTTACGTCCTTGGTCTTTTGTTTCAATCTTCCCGTGAATTAATTACTACTAGTGGTTGTCATGTCTTGTCGAAAGCCCATAATTCATTAATTTTGTGAATATCGATATTATTAAAGTTTCTTTTTGCCTAAAAGTATAAAAATATTGTAAACTAGCCTCTGCCCGCGACTTCGTTCGCGTAGAATAGTTACTTTGGGTCAACGCTAACACGCAGCAGAAGCTCTCAAGAGGAAAAAATACCCGATTTTATCTATTAGTATAGATACAGTATATTAGTATAGATAATGGACGTAAGGATAATAAAAAAGTAAGGGTTAAAAACTTGTAAATAAAAGCTGAATTTTTAATGTATATATTTTTATTGATAACATTGGATAACATTTAAAACTACTAAACAAAAAAGGGAAGTCGAATGATAAACAAAAAGAAGAAAAGATATTAATTTTTGCCTATCTATACATAAATTACCATTAGGATTTTTAGAGATCCACCAAAAAGATGTGACGAGTATAAAAATTAAAAGAAAAAAAGTAGTCAAGTCTTTCGAGCACAAAAAAATTTTTTTTTTTTTTTAGAAAAGAAAATCTCTCCAATTTAGGAGCAGGAAACAGTAGTAAAATATTGTGGTTTCATCTATTTTAGGATATAATTAACTTGGGCTGCAGTTGTCTCTCTATCTCTCTCTAATTTTGAACAGAGCGCGACAGTAATAGTTTTCTTTTAACACGTATTCTTCAAAGGCGTTGCTAACTGCGTTTTCTCAGAATTTGTCTGTTTATTCTTTGCCTTATCTATTTTCTCTTTGTTCTATATGAATTTCTAATGTAAAATGTACTTCTATACATATAATAAGAATGTAAATCTATTATGTTTGTACTTTTTAGATTTTCATGAATAAACTCAGGAATAACTAATAAAATACATTTCAATCATTTTTAGAAATGTCTGTCTGTGTGACTGTTTGTATGAACACGCATCACTGCTAAAGTACTAGGTTCACGATTAAACCACATTAAAAAAATTATAAAGCATATCTTCGAGAATAACGTAATGAACAAATGAACAATGAATGAATGAAACAATGAATGAAAAACAATGAACAAATTTGAACGACGGCTCGAGTTAAGTACGAGAGAAGACTAGTTATCTATACTACTATTATAAAGTTGAAGGGTTTGTTGGCTCATTCCGATATACACGTATTCATTTGTGAATCATGCAATTTCGATTGTATGGTTCACAAATGTATATATGTATGAATAGCTTAGAATAGTTAGCTAGGACAGACCCGTCTTTTTCCAGGTAACAGCCCAAGCCGAGGTGTGCGTGCACCCTTGTGTATGTTACCTAAAACCCAAATCGGTTGTGTGCCTTAAGCGCCAACCTTAGTAGTCCGGTGAAGCTGTGAAGACCCTGCCGGGTCAATAGCGTAGTCGGTTCGAGAAAAAAAAAAAAAAAAATGGAGAGTGTGTTAGTTTGGTTCAATGCGCTAATCTCAGGAACTACTGGGCCGATCTGAAACATTGAATATTATTTCTGTGTTAGATAGCTCATTTATTGAGGAAAGCTTATACATCATCACACTAGGACCCATAAGAGCGGAGCATCAATTAAGAATGTTTCAAAATGAAGTTATTTTTACTTTCGAGAGCTTCCGTTGCGTGTTAGTTAGCTCAAAGTAACTACTTCACGCGGGCGAAGTCGCGGGCACAGGCTAGTTATAAATATAAGTATTAATCTCATTGAATTATGTACGCTGTCATAAATTTATTTAGCGTATTTTTTTTAATGTTATTGTTGCGGACAGATAAAAAATATATATGGTACTTAATAGGATATGACTGTCCTATATTAATTAACGCCGATGTGCTTATTGGGTATCCAATTAATTAACTAAAATGTAAACATAATGTTTACCGCATTATAAATAGTTAACACAATAATTCTATTGTTCTTTTTTGATGTAACCCAAACGCATTCGTATTCAGATAATGTCATATACAGCGCCATCTCACAAAATGTTGAGGTACTAGTTCCATTTACCATCTATTGACAATAATACAAGTATCTATCTAAAATAAAAAAAATACAGACGAATTGATAACCTCCTCCTTTTTTTGAAGTCGGTTAAAAAAATACAAGATGGCGCAATTTAACATTGCATGATTAGTTTTCAAATTTTTTTTTGTGTAAACTCGTGTTTTTTCAAGAAAGACAACTATATAGTAAATAAACTTAAAAGGTAAAACCCTGTGTATATACAAAATGTGAACGAATTCGTTATGACTGTTTCTAAGATATACGTAATAAATTTAATCTACTTTCATGTAAATATATTCAATCATTCATTCATAATTTCATGTCAATATACGATTTCGCATCTTTATCGTGTGCAAGATTTGCGAAAATCAAGGTATTCAAAACCAAATACATAATAATATTTCATGTAATTTTTTTGGATATGGTTAGTACCACCGTTATCGTGGTGTAGGTGTATATTAATAATACCTAACAGCATATTAAATTTCATGTAAGCTATTTGTTTTGTGGTTGGATTCAAAGCTATTCAAAAGATGGGAAGTCTACCTAATACAGTAAAAATTGGTAAGGGGTCTACGAGACAAAAAAGTTTGAGGACCAATGGTTTGTATCGATATCAACGTAAATGCAACGCGACATAAACGATGTATGCACGGTGAAGCTGTAAAGACCTTGCCAGGTCAATAGCATAGTCAGTTCGAAGCTTGCAGCGCATTTATTACTTGCATTATAACACACCTTCACATTTCTGGTATTGTCTTAAGAAGCAATTATTTTGTAACGAGTTTACACAAACCGGCGCTTATAACAAGTGTCCATTACTTATGCGATGATAACAAACTCTAGGGTCAATATTGTCAGACCCGGAGCTCAGACCTCCTCCGGGTCTGACAGTCCTATGAGGATACTTCTCCACGTTAAAAAAAAGGGTCAATATTATAAGAATGCACGAAGTTATACTATAATAATTCCCACCAGCGTTAATTTTACAGCGCGTCTCAGTTACGTAAAACACGCGGTGTTTGAAAGTCGTGTGTATAGAGGCACCTTTGGGTATATCTGTTAATAAGTGTCAGTCGTGGATTCTTCATGACGTTTCCAGCTTCTCGACTTTACATTCGTGTTCCGTTGGTTGCATGCAGACAGTGTCTCCAAACGGGACACTTTCTGGCCGACAGCCAATTCAGCTTTGTATAATTTTGTACCTCATTAAAATGTTATTTGTTGCAAGACTATATATTGTATATTTTGGAGTGGTATATTGAGAATATATCCATTAGAGATATTATAAAATTGGGTTCCGTGAAATGCCACCAGGGTTCAGTAAATAAGAAACATTTGTATTGGAAACCGACTGAGTCACTGTTTCTCCTATCGCTTTCGTTTTGAGATCGGTCACTGTGTGTATATTCACCGTTGATTCTAAGCAGATTTCTAAGCTAAAAAACATGCCCATTTTGGTATAAACTAGGGATGGCGATTAGAGATCGTTTAATCCATCAATTGATTTTTAGACGAAGAAAAATCGATTATTTTCGATGAATATCAATCGTCATCAATATCAAACATCGTATCGATCTCTGACATTATAAAATCCTGATTCGATTTTTTCTACTTCGACGATAAAAATAAAATCGTACAATAATATCAATTTAAAAAAAAGCTCAACAATTCAAAAAAAATATTAAAATATCGAAAGTATTGATTTTTGTATGATTGATCCACTAAACTTCGCTTTTAATGAATCGATATCACAGACCACGATTCGGATCTATTTGAAAAACGATTTTTTTCTAGCTAACTACTGCGATACGGCCATTTTGAATTTGGCACGCGTTATTATTGTCGATAATGTGAGTACTGCCAGCCATATTACAGATTTGTATTTATGTAATAATATTCTTAAGCCAATTATTAGATCTATATCTAGACACATAGGCCTATCTCCCACAAACATAGACAAAATCTACGGCACTGGCGATGAGATTCCAATTGATCGCTTATTGATATGCTGCTTTGTTAAGTCGGTATCATAGAAGATATTACAAATTTAAAATTACTCAGGACAAAAAAAAATGTATGACGAGACTTGGAAGTTATGATTAACTGATTAGCGTTGATTAACGACACATGAATAAATGATAACACCCGCGCAAATTCGGGGCAGGTTGCTATGCTATGTATGCTAGTTCTTATGTAAAATAGACAGAACATTACATTTTCATGTTGTGCGTCAGAAACTTTCTACTTTAAAAGAAAATAAAAACGAAGGAATCAGAGTTCTAAACGGAAATGTTTTTGCGATTCGACCAAGTTATCTATTGTTTTTCGCTTTATTTACAAAAGGTTATCGATGTTTTTAATTATTACCGGATGTTAGCTTCCGTTTGTGTGATAGATCATGTTTTTAATAAGACTATTACGCATAATTTTATCTTTCATGTGACACATCTAATATCTCCAGAGAGCTTCAGATAAAATTAAGAAATCGAATCCTGAATCATATAGTGCCTTTTAATAATACTTGTGAAATGTGAATGTGAAAACCAGACTAAAGTTAATAATTTGTATGAAATTTAAACAAATCGCACTATAATTAATTTGAGAATTTAAAGGAAAACACAGTTATTCAATCGTTTTCAATTTTATTGCTGTCGGCAGTCCTTTTGACTGCCTCAAACTCGACCGCCTTTTTTATACTTTATAGGTTTTTAGCGTTTGACCACAGTCTCACATGATGATAAATGACGATGCTGTCTAAGATGGTAAACACGTTATACCTGGTGGGTGCTGGCTCTCAAGTGCAGGAACACACCAGCAGTTGCTTGGCGATAGATTTTCAACCTGAGGCAGCAAGCGGGCGGCGCACTTGGAAAGCGCCCTACCACCATGCTCTGGTTTCATCGCGATGTTTATCTTTATCGAAAGCTCCGACTCAGTTGGATAAATAGAATACCCATCTTTAATTGTCATCGATTGATTGATTACTCTTCTTGTAGCGGGGAGGTTCAATTTATGTGGAATAGAGCAGCGGCTAAAAAATACTCTTTAGCAGCACTCGGGAAGCAGCGTGCAGCGAAATGAGAGGGACACTTCTTGCGGACGCGAGTAACATTTCAATGTATAAAAATCCAGTGTCATGAGGTTTATCCACGATGAACTCCGAAACTACTTGGCCGATCTTCATGCAACGTTGGCATTCGTGTATAACTAACTAGCCGCGGAAGCTCTCAAAAGGGAAAAAAGAACCCGATTTTGAAACATTCTTCATTACTGCTCTGCTCCTATTCGTCTTAGCGTGATATATAGTTTATTCTCGATTAATGAGTTATCTACCACTGACCGAATGTTTAATGCTTTCAACCAAACAAACTCTTCAGCTTTATAATATTAGTGTAGACTAGCTGTAACCGCAGCTCCGCAAGCGATTTTATAAATTGTATTAATGAAATATAAAATTGTGAGCCCATGTATAATTATAGAAATGCTCTTTAAATACAATTTTAAGTATGACACACACGCCACTTACAGTAACATATAACGTATACATTAGATATATAAATACTAACAGTGTATCAAATGAGGTTTATTATCAGCAACATATTTAGAACCTTAACCCACCATATAACTACCTCAGTGCCCACTTACACTGTATAAGGAATTAATGAAAAAAATTTGAAATTTTGATATTACATACAATCACTTCATTTTTATTATATGTATAGAAGACTAGCCGACCCGTGCCAACTTCGTTGGGCGGTAATACGTAAGCGTGGAATGGTTATTTTGCGCTAAAACGCAACGGAAGTTCTGAAAAGAAAAAAAATACCCCGATTTTGCAACATTCTTCATTGCTGCTCCACTCCTATGGGTCTTAGCGTGATGATTTATAGCCTATAACCAGCCCTAATAAATGAGCTATATAACACTGAAAGAATTTTCCAAATCGGACCAGTAGTTCCTGAGATTACCCCTTACAACGTCACAAACTCTACCTCTTTATAATATTAGTATAGAAGATTAGTATAGATTACCACTCATGCTCGTACTTAACTCGGGCCGTCGTTAAAATTATAATAACTTTTGATAGAGTGAACCGATTTTAATGAAACAAAGACTAAGTTACTCTCGCGGATATTGTTTATGATTTTATTGTGAACCCTTTATCAGTGATGCGTGTTCATACATACAGACAGGCAGGCATTTCAAAAGGTAATTGAAATATGTTTTGTTACTTATTCCCAGGACACCTGCTACAGTATTTAGCATATTAACAAAAATCTAAAAAGTACAGACACGTTAAATTTACATTCTTATTATATGTATAGATTTGGTCCAACTTGAGATATAGGGTAATTTATGTTTCGATTAATATCTTCAATATTTTTTAGTTTCAAATTAACTGATTGTCGATGTTAATTATTCTAATTAATTGTAAATGTTTTCAGTCTCGAACAGATGGCGCTTTAAATAAGTATGTTGACAGAAAAATGTAGAACCGACTGTTATATATATCTCATAGACAGCACCACGTTTTAATTTTAAATTTCTTTTTCAACTCTGGTTTATTTTAGAGTGCACTTGTTTTATTCACTTCAACATCTAATAACTGAGTCACAGCAACGTTTCATATATTAACCATTTGTAATTTAGATACTTATCTTTTTAATTTTTTACTTATACATATTTGGTGAGACTTTGTGAACATAACCATATCCAAGATCTTAGCCACGCTGAAGCGATTACTGGTTTCAGCATGAATGGTTCGGCTCGCCCGGAGTAGTACCACACCCTTTTACAGAAAACCGACGTGAAGTAACAGTGCTTGTATTGATGTGTTTCTTTCGGTTATTGAGAGCACCGGAACAGGGATAGTTACATTAATTCGGGTGCCGAATTTCTATAACTCTTTTATAATGATTGAGTAACCTTATGTTTTTGTCTTATTATTGCCTCAGTAAGAAGTTTTTTTTTTAAATATTAAGCTGTATGTTAAATTCCATTAGAATCTTTATCGTAGTATATTTATTTATAAATATCATAATGAGGGTTGCATACAAAACTGTCATTTTGTATGTGTAATATTTTTATATATCATTTTAAAATAGAATGTTGCGCTAAACCTTAAAATTTTTAATCTCTTGATAACATGTCTATTCTGTGATAACATAAATCTAACGTGACTGCACTTTTTAGGATTTTTGTGAAAAAAAAATCGTTGCAGGTGTCTTGGAATAAGTAATAAAATACATTTTTATCATTTTTAGAAATGTCCGTCTCTCTGTTTGTTTGAACACGCATCACTGCTAAAATACTGCGTTCACGATAAGACCTTACCATGAAAAGTTATTGTAAATTTAATGAGGACGCGACTTAAGTACGAGAGAAAAGTAGATAAGTAAATGGACTTAATACATCCAGATGAGTATTAGTCCCTGTTTTTTTTTAATTAGGTTCCAGGCGGATGGAATCGCGGGCCCAGCTGTTAAATAAATTTATAGAATAAACACCTGGATTAACAAGTAGTTTAACTCGTAACTCATATCAAGTGACGAAGATTTTTACCCGGCACACATAAGAAGTATCATTTCACTTCAAAAACATTGTGATAAACTATAGAAAAGAGTATGTTTTTAATCTAAGATGTAGTCCGGTGAAGCTGTCAAGACCTTGCTAGGTCAATAGCGTAGTCAGTTCGAAAAAAAAAAACTTAATTTAAGAATTTGTCTCGTAACAATAATAATTATTACGACTTTTATAACGTAATAAATTATAATTTATTACGTTTACCGGCGGAAACCATTACGTCATTTAACGTTAAAGTGAGATTAAGGTCAAGGGTTAGTAAAACTTACAAACAATAAAAAAAAATGGCCAATCGCTGGGACGTCACGATTCGCTCATCGAGCTATCATTCTTATTACTCCTCATAATCTCTTAAATAGGCCGAGAACTTGTTTGTGTGGTCACTTCGTTACTGTATTCGGTTTGTCACACACTAGTATAATTAATTTTATATTTCCGTTCAATAAATACTTTATTCATTTTTCCTGTTTCACTTCTGTTAGAATCGTATCACTTCATGTTCGTTTTCTTCGTCCGATTACGACGATACATTATGAATTCAGCGTGGTATATGAATCTGTGCATCCACACTGGAAGAGGTATTCACGCGGCAACGACAACCAGGTTTGCAGGTTAGTGTTATTATGCTATTGGGGTTACATTTGTAATCGGTATCTCTGTTGAGATTGTATTAATCTACCTCTCTGTTAGTCGCTCGTTAGTCTGTGAGATCTACTGAAAACTTCTTTAGGCGCTTAGGGCGGTATTTTTTTGGCAGAAGATAGATTTATTATTTCATAACATAACATAACATATTATTTCATAAATGTGCCGGACCCGTATTGCGCTTGCGCGGCTAGCGTCAGACTAGCGACGCGTAGTATAAGAGCCTGTGTACATCTAATGTTGACATTCTGTATAGAGACTGCATCCCAACATATGTTTGATGAATTGATAAACTGTATAAAAAAGTATTCAATTATTATCTGGAGTGCCAATAGATGCGAAAGAGACACTAATGATAATAATTTCAATTTACAAATTATGAAATTTGAATAGTTCATACTACCAGTGGGCGCCCAGAGGTCGACATTCGACCATAGTTCATTGATTTTTTAAAGTTTGAATTTTATAAGGGTTCCTTTGTCAAAGGGTATTATTATGTTATAATATCGTTGTAGAATGTAGAATGAAAAAGTGTAATTGGAACGTAAGAGTAAAATAATACATACAGTCGAGCATAGCAACCTCCTTCACAACCTTTTTTGAAGTTCTTTATTGACAGATGTCAAAATGTCTTTTTTATTTACATGTGTGTATATGTTGTGTAAAATTGAAGCAGTAGTGTGAGTAATGCATATTTTAATTAATTTAATGTACTCCTAATGCATTTTATATAAAATAAATAGCTTTCTGCACTTCTCCTCCATATAAACTTTAACTATGCCAAATTTCACGTTCATCCGTTCGCCCAATTCCGTTAAAAAGGGATACAAAATTTAGGCTTCACGTATTAATATAATGATAATTAATTTAAAAATTCAAAAGAGAGCACAGTTTAAATTCCATTGTTTTGAATTTTCACTTCTGTAGACAGTCCTACTTATGCAGTCATACTTGTAAATGTATCCAGATGTCAGCGAACTTCGTAACTAATTAAATACCCCCCGCCCCCAAAGAAATTGATAAAATAAAAGGTAACAAACACACTGCCAAAAGAAAATATCTTTTTAATATTAATGTAATGTTGGGGCTTGTTTCTTGTCGCAATTTGAATCAATTTAGGAGTAATTTCGGACAGTTTTACTTTAATTTTGTCTCTGTATCAAGTCGATTTCTGTATTTGGTACCCCACTTTGAGAAACCCTGACGTAGACTTTCGAATGTATAGTAATGTCGTTATAATGCACGTAACATGAACGTCTGTGATGCAGATGAAGAGTAAATAAATTAACAAGCGGCCAGAGTGAAAGGTTTGTGGGACGCAGATGCGATTTTAACACACACGGAACAAGGAAAATCTCGCTTTTAAATCTGATTTTGATGGAAAACATTGTATTGTATTATATAACTGTGTATGCTTCCATAATTTCCTCTCAGTATGAACCATTTCGATGCTCTTAATTTCAAGAGAAAGCGGTCGTGTAAAACTTGAGATATCACATCTACCACTCAATCAATCAAAATCACTTTATTCAATTTAAGCGCTGAGAAGGCGCTTATGTACGTCAAAGTTACCATTACTTAATATTCTTTGATCAATAATAAGTAGATAAAAGGTCACGTACAAAATCGAAGCTAACTGCTGTTCGCGTAAATATATGCTTATTTATCTATTTCTTTACTTTAGGAAAAGGAGAAAAAAGTTTTAAAACAGTTTTAAGTTCAACCTACGTAAGTGCCAAGTACAACCATGATACCTTGTAATAAATTCACAAATATATAACAAAGTCATAAGTTAGCGTTACCCCAAAGCAATTATTCCACGCGGACGAAGTCGCGGGCAGAAGCTAGTTTATAATATATGTTGAGGACATAGCCTTAGGGTCTAAAATTTATAAATATGAAAAAAAAACTAGTTTTTCAGACTTCTACACCGTAGTAGTCCTTTTGTTTTTTTAAGTACTAAAGTCATTGCAATGCAACCTTCTGTAATGCACAAAAGTATAATCCGTCAAATTAATACTCTCTAAGCACTATGACTATTTATCTGATCTTCGCCCTACAATAACTTCGACATAGCGATGAATATCCGATTAACGTTTTTTTTTTTTTCGAACTGACTACGCTATTGTCCAAGCAAGGTCTTAACAGCTTCACCGGACTACTAAGGCGAGCGCTTAAGGCACTCAGCCGATTTTATTTTGACAACTTGACAACTAGCTCAAGGGTGCGCGGCACACCTCGGCTTTGGCTGTTGCCTGATACATGCAATGCGCGACCTATGTGAGCTAACCTAAGCTAAAATAACTATTCATACATATATGAGTTGTTGAAACATCTATGTGTACCAAGCATACATACCTCAACAACCCTTTTAACGACATCTTGCCTTTTATAGGCCGAACTCTAATAAGGTGGCACTAGTGTTAATTTTTTAGTTGCGTATTGGATGTGTTATAGCGGTACCGGAAGTAGATGTTAAAGTCATTTGAATATCATTTTACATTATAAAAATATTATAAAAGCCATATTAAATCATTAATATTAATTATAAAAATAGAGATCATTACACTTGTAACGCAACGGCGTAACCTTGAACCGGTGTTTTAAACACTTCCCGAGTCAGTGTTTAATCCCATCACTTTCCACCACACAGAAAAGTTGCTGATAAAAATTTCAAAGCGGTTTTACTTCAAAAACAAATTACATTTATTCAATTTGCTTGTTTTAATTAACGATGCGGTACCAATGTCCTATCAGCAATTAACCCCTTGTTTATCAAAGCTATATGAACTACGTATGTATTCTCCGCTAATACATTACTCAGTATTAAAGGTTAATATTGTGTGTCTGAGGTTAAACTTGATCGGGTTTATCTCATTAATATACATACATATATTGGGCTGTAAGGGGTGTCTAATAACATCATAAGACTTGAGACACCCAAGCCAAACTAACCTGTACGTGGTGCACCTTGCTGAATAACGAACGAGGCAATGGCTAAAGCGGGGTGGTAGGGTTTTACAGCCTAACTGGGTCGCAACCACCATGTATATGGCTAAAAAGCCCGTCATAGTGATTCGCTTCTGAGGGTCGCGTTTCGGGATCAGCCTGTGCATATCCAGCTTTTTTTAAATCCTAGCACGGAAAAGTCACTTTACTATGCCTGATGGTGAGCACAGTATAATCTAAAAAACAATGGCGACTACCGAGATACACACTATCCCTTACCGGTCGCCGCTGTCATGCCGGCTTGCATAAATGTCTCTTCACGTTACGCTTGAAGGACCCCATATTATAGGAAGGAGGGAACACACTGGCCGGGAGATTGTTCCACAGCTTCACGGTACGGCAGAGATAAGAAGTTGCGAACTTTTTAGTTCGTGCCCAGATAGGATTTACCGTAAAACTATGGCTCCGAAGCCCAGCGCGCGTGGTTCGGGTATGAAAAGGAGAGGAAGGTATTAAATTAAATAGCTCTTCAGAACACTCGCCATGATACAGCTTTTTGCAGGTCAGCATGAAAGCGGCGACCGGCGATGGATAGTGTCACTCGGTGGTCGCCGGTGTTTTTGGATTGTACTGTGCTTACCATCAGGTATAATGCAGTCATGTTGCCGTGCTACAATAAAAAAAAAGTCTATCATTACATTGTACAAAATCTTGTTTTATTATTATATATTTATGTTATTTTTGACGGTCAAAAGATTATTACTGTAATTTTCGAGTAGGTAATGATATTAAAAGTTTCTTGCGATCATTTCAATGAATTAATAAGATGGTGGCCGTCTTGTTAGAACATTCCAGGGAGTTTTTTTGTGGCAATTTTGTGCAATCCATACACCGTGGTATTATTTCCCATCCAATAACCAAACTATATTACGTAATACACCACCAATATTACAAAATATAGGGCCGAATAACACAAGACTATGAATAAAATATAAAAATCCAGTACATGACATTCCAAGATCCCGCCAAAAACTCCGGCTCCCTTGTTAGAAACTTTCATGGAGTAATGTTACTCCCGTACCTACTTGTATCGTCATAAAGTTTTGTCTATGATTGCAAATAAATGCAGGTGACACATTATTGTCATTAATTACGAACTATCGGTTTTTACACATAACAAAGGAACTTGATAACTATAATTTCGAATTATTATTGGAGTGATAAATGCGTGCAAAATGATTTCGGAGTTGTCGGTTCTACTATTGAGGTTAGTTTTTAGCACTACGATTAGCCCAATGCCCCGTCACGCTGGTATGGGAGTAGTATTCGATTTCACGTTCCATATTGTTACATATAATTCGCTCGTGCACAATAAATGAACTGTATTACGCAAAATGTCACCATTGTTACACAACATAAGGTAAAAGAGAGCAATATTATTGTTTAACTAATATTTATCGCTGTATGGATTAAAATTTTCCATATTCCACGTTGTCAAAGATACATTACATTTTCTTCGCGAAGAAAAGTACTATGCGAGCGATTGTTCTAATCATAGTTAAGATGAACGAAACCGCGGGTAAAACGTAGTCTATACATATAACAATGTAAATCTAACTTGTAAAGATTTTTGAGATTTTTAAGATTTTTGTAAAAAAAACCTTGCAGATGTAATAAAATACATTTCAGTTATTTTTAGAAATGTCTGTCTGTCTATTTGTTTGAACAGGCATCACTGCTAAATTATTGCGTTCATGATAAAAACTTTTATAGGAAATAGATTAGACTTAATACATTCTGATGACTTTATAGTAAATGTTTTGTACATCAGGTTCCACGCGGACGAAGTCGCAGGCACAGCTAGTGTATAAATATAATAAGAATGTAAACGTAATATATCTGGACTTTATAGATTTTTGTGAAAAAAAAAATGTTGCAGGCGTCTTGGAATAAGTAATAAAATATATTACAATCATTTTTAGAAATGTCTGTTTAGGCGCATTGAACGGTTTTTATGACAGGAGATAAATTTATTATTTAGCGTCAAGACATTCTTATAAGCGTGGCTGAACGTATTGCGCTTGCACGGCTTGCGTCAGATTAACAACGCCTAGTATAAAAGCCTGTGTACATTTAATATTGACATATATTGTATAGGGATTGTGAAGCCTATCATATGTTTGATGAATTAATAAACTGTATAAAAAGGTATATAATTATTATTCGGAGTGCCAATACATGTGAAATTAGTCAATTGGAATAATTCGCACTATAATTAATTTTGAAATTTATAAGAGAACAAAGTTTAATTTCCTCTGTTTTGAGTTTTCACTTCTTTCGGCAGTCCTTGTGACTGTCTCGACTTTTTTTTGTTATTGTATGATGTTACACATTTCATATGACCTTTTTGATTTTATGCTTACATTAATTCATTCATTTAGCTGTAGAAATGTAACAAATTCGTTGTGTGGTGGGTACTAACTGAACACGGTGTTTAGTTCATTGTTGCTTGGTTCATTACTTTGATGGTTGTGGTTTATTTGAAGTAACAATATTGTCTGTTGATATTTTATAATAGTTTATTGATTTTTTTTGCAGACGCCGTTATCATAGGTAATGCAGAGCAAAACGATAATGAGCAACCCCCAAACCTGAACATAAGTGATGTTTGTAAGTATATTTATGGTATAGTCATAATCTCAATAATCTAAACCGTAGGCCCACGTCTCCTAACCCTCTCACGCACTTGCGACTCCCCTGGTCTTGTTAGAGGACGTGTCTATGGACGGCGGTGATCACTTAACATCAGGTGACCCACCTGTTCGTTTGCCTCCTAAAACATAAAAAAAAATTAGGAATCCTTATTAAAACTCTGATAATGCAACCCAAGGTGTAAAAAAATTACCTACAAATTTCTTACATCGCGTGCGCTGCAAAAACTATTGTTAATAAAACAGAATAATGTACTACGATTTAGCTGAACATAACATTATCAACAAAAGTGTCGTGAGACCATATGTGTAACTATTATAATTATGCCACAATAAGTACTCTTTTATTTTAAAATTTTAATTGAAAACTGACGGATTAAAGAAGTTGGAGCATCGCTGGGTTAAGTGTATTGACCTCAAAGCAGATTATGTTGAGAAATAAATCGCTACTTTTCCAAAATGTTTGTTATTCTTTTGTAGGCAAGTATTTATGAGACCACGCTCGTATTAGTATAGATTATGCTCCTATTGTCAATATAATGAAGTTTTTGCGACCATACCAAAAGTAATCGCTTGTCTGTTTCGCTAATACGTCTATGATCCACTATCTTATTAGAATTCCTCCTCTATATTCAAAATTACTATTAGTTATAATGTTGAATTGTAAACAATAAGTTGGTAATTAATTTTTACTAAATTTATCTCCTACGAAGTCACGGGTAACAGTTACTTTAAAATAAAACCGCTCATAAATATACATTTTTAATTTCATTTAACGACGTCGTATAATTAACGAATTATAGATTCATGTTCATCGTATTATTTTTTTGCAGTTGAAGCAATATCGCTCACGGACCCATTGTTCGGCGCGCACGTCGCTGCCGTAGAAGACGCCATGGCTCATCAGCCGGCGCCGACGCAGGTGCAAGTACCGTACGTGAGGATTGTGCAGCAGCCGGCTAGCAAAGCTCTCAGGTTTGACGAATTCATAATTAATAACATTAAGAAATTATTAAAACACTAAGAAGGCGCTTAGGTAGTGTCGCACAAAATAACACTTGTAAGAGAAAGCGGGTTTCGGCAAATATCACGTAATTTATTTCGAGCAAAAAAAAGTTTAAAAATTAGAGTAAAACTAGTTTCTAGACTAAAGTACTCCGAAATCTGGCACATTTCTTCTATAAATTAAAATCCATGAATAGGTGTAAAGTTACGTAGTATTGATATTTCGAAATGTCATGTAATACAAACTATTGAAAATCTCTCCTGAGTTTAGGGGGAGTGATGGGGAATGGAGACTAATCTCACGAAGGGGGGGCGGGGGGAGCCAAAAATCCTACTTCCACGTCTCACGTAATTAATGGACGACTCGTTACGAATGTCAGAACTGCCACCTGTTCGAAAAACAACACCGAGAAGAAGGGGTAGAAACTTGATCGTTTTTTTTTTCGAACTGACTACGCTATTGACCCAGCAAGGTCTTAACAGCTTCACCGGACTACTAAGGCGAGCGCTTAAGGCACTCAGCCGATTTTATTTTGACAACTAGCTCAAGGGTGCGCGGCACACCTCGGCTTTGGCTGTTGCCTGATACATGCAATTCGCGACCTATCTGAGCTAAGCTAAGCTAACTATTCATACATATATGAGTTGTTGAAACATTTAAGCATACATAACTCAATAACTCTTATATATATTTCGCATCGGATAATATTCTAAACTATTTCAGTTTGATAAGGGAAAAAGATAAAACCCTTCCACTTGCATGTGTAAGCGTGTATGCGTGCACGTGTGTGGAGGTGATATGTGTAATGTTGTCGCAGTGATGTAAGATTTTGTGTCACTGTATCGCGCGAGCAGCATACTCAAGGGCTCCACGCCGAGGGAACGGACCTAAGCTTGAGCAGCTGCCGAGCGGGGGAAACTTTGGATATTGGGGTGTAAGGAGTGTCGAATAACATCGAGACTTGAGACGTCCAAGCCAACCTCACCTACACGTGGTACACCCTGCTGAATAACGAACGAGGCAATGGCGAAAGCGGGGTGGTAGGGTTTTACAGCCTGACTGGGTCGCAACCACCATTTATATGGCGAAAAAGCCCGTCATAGTGATTCACTTCTGCGGGTCGCGTTTCGGGGTCAGCCGGTGCATATCCAGTCTTTCGCAGGCCATCATGACAGTGGCGACCGGCGATGGATACTGTGTCAGTCAGGGGTCGCCATTGTTTTTGGCTTGTACTGTGCTTACCATCAGGCACGGGCAGTCATTTTGCCGTGCTACTATATAAAAAAATATAAAAAAAACATTACAAATTACAATCGTTTTTGGCGAATGCACACAGAGAAGTGGCAATTCAATGTGTTTTTACAGATATAGGTACATTGAATTATCATTCATGTATTGGGAGAGCAGAGTTTAGAACTTGAACCTCTTGAACCCCCACATCCAATATTTTAGATTTTTGACGTAAAAGTAGTTTACAAAAACACGTAAATCCCGTCTGTGTCGTGCTTGACCTTAGACAGACGATATCGCGAATGTCATACGGTTTCGTTTGATAAGATTTATGTGTAGTTGATGTATGTAGTATATGAAATTATCGCAAAAATAACGCGTGTCCAAAGTACCGATTATTCTGAATTTCGGCTAGTGTGCTCGTTATACCAACAATGTTACGCGTGTTAGCGCTTTGGAATACAGTGTACCGATTTTAATTGAAATAAATATACATATAGTGTATATATGTATGTGTAGTTATATAGATATCATGTGAATACTCTTATTTTTAACTAGCGGGCACGACGGATGTTGTTCAGCCATGACAATAAAAATCCTTAACAAATTATACTAAATCTTTTTTTTTTTTATACTACGTCGGTAGCAAACAAGCATGCGGGCCGCCTGAGACTTTATTTACTGGTGAAAACCACATGAAAGTTCGTTTAGTAGTTTTTGAGTTTATCGCGAACAGACAGACAAACGTGGCTGAGGACTTTGTCTTATAATATGTAGTGATAATTCTCTGTGATACTTAAATCTATATACTTATAATAAAAGGCTAACGGGACGAAATCTGTACATTAAATATTTTAAAGACAAAATACTCTGGTGGAGCTTAGAATGTCTATCTGGTGTCGTTTGTACAGGATTCACGCAAAATTAACTGAACGGATTTTGACGAAATTAGGTATGATAATAGTTTATACACCTGTTTAACATATAGGACTTGTTTTACATATAACGCATTCGTATATATGTTTATCTTACGTAGATTCGAACCCTTGCCAGTAAGCTGAAGCTTTGGGTGTCGAAAACATCGCGATGACACCATAGCATGGTGGTAGGGTTTTCTCTAAGTCCGCGGCGCGCTAACTACCTCCCTCGAGTTGATAATCTATCGCCAAGCACCTGCTGGTGTGTGTGCTGCACTTTAGGTTTAGCATGCTTACCACTTTAGCCCACATCGTCTTTTAACATGAGATGGGGTTGTGGTCAAACGCTAAAACCTATTATAAAGTATTACTAAAATACACTATGATTCGATATGACTATGACAAAGTCGTGATGGTCTAGTGGTCGATGTCCGCAGGTTCGAACCCCGGCATGTACCAACGAGTTTTTCGGAATTCGCGTACATTTAAATTGGTTGTTTAAAAAATAAACACTATCGGCTGACGGTGAAGGAAAACATCGTGAGGAAACTTGAACCTGAGTAATGTTCTGGTAGTACTACTGTATGTGGGGAAAATATAGAACTGTGGATTTCTCAGAGGTTGAAATCGCCAATACGTCGTGGGCTGGCGTGGTGATTATGCCCATACCTTCCTTCGGGAAGAGCCCTATGGCCCTGCAGTGTACAGGCTGATGATGATGATGACTATGATTCGGGATTCGATTACTTAATTTTATTCGAAGCTCTCTGAAGATGTAAAAATGTAACATGAAAGATAAAATAATGCATAGTATCATATATATTAATACGTGAAGCCTAAATTTGGAATAGTTAAAGTTTATATGGAGGAGAAGTGCAGAAAGCTATTTATTTTATATAAAATGCATTAGAAGTACATTAAATTAATTAAAATATGCATTACTCACACTACTGCTTCAATTTTACACAACATATACACACATGTAAATAAAAAAGGCATTTTGACATCTGTCAATGAAGGACTTCAAAAAAGGTTGTGAAGGAGGTTGCTATGCTCGACTGTATGTATTATTTTACTCTTACGTTCCAATTACCCTTTTTCATTCTACATTCTACAATGATATTATAACATAATTCACCTTGACAAAAGAACCCTAATAAAATTCAAACTTTAAAAAATCAATGAACTATGGTCGAATGTCGACCTCTGGGCGCCCACTAGTTCTTATTAAAATATTATCTATCACACGGGTGGAAACTAACAATCGCTAATAGTTGAATAACTTAATGACAATAGATAAATAATTAATTGGATTGCAAAACATTTTGTAGTACGTTGCATTAAATATTAATAATATAAATTAAATACGTGAAATGTAAAATATGAAATCCTCTTTCGAGATTTTAATGCACTAAATTCTTACCCGGTTTTTGTATGTTTGTTACTTTTAATGAGGACGCGACTTAAGTACCAGAGAAAAGTAGATAAGTAAATGGACGTAATACATTCAGATGAGTTTATTAATCGCCGATTTTTTACATAAGGATCACGCGAACGAAGTGTAATATAACAATGTGGCTTTTGTGTGCCTATATCCATTGCTCTATGACATCGTACGAGCGTGATATAACATTTTTTATTACAGTAAGCCGCGGCGGTGAAAGTTGCGCTTGCGTCATCCAGCGTCATCATAATATCGGCTATCGAATGACCGCGGTGTTAGGGTCACCACGCGGAAAGAGATACGCGCTTTCAATTTCAGTACAATCTTAAAAACACTTTCGTTGGTGTATCAACCCTGCGGAACTTTGTCAAGGATGGGATTAGCAATGTATATAAATTTTGAGTACCTATAAATTCACTCTGTTGTCTGTTCGATGTTAAGAGGTATAACAATAAACTAAGCGTAGAAAAGACACTGCCTTTAAAATAAGTACAGCTGTAAGAAGATATTAATAAGCGGGCCTTTTTTGTCACCTCTTTTTTGAGGGCACGCTAATTTACGAAAATTATAAATCCTTAATTTTTTTTACAGCCTCTACTACTGAGTCAAACCTCTGAACGACGCGGTAACAGTTCAAGAAAGATATATTAGATTTTGTATTTGGATAACTTTGACGTATTAAAAAAAATCTTTGTTTTTTCCAAAAATCCATGATTTTTTACTGATTTTTGATATTTTCCGCGTGCCCCCACAAAAAAGCCGTGCATATAAGTATTTGGCAATAGGAACTTGAAGGTGGTACTCAGCCAGACGAGCGTTAGAAATACTATATTATGATTTATAATACCGTGGCTACTTTTTTTTTATGGGGTTGTTATTTATTTCGACCGGCGCGATGTCCAAGCTTGCTTAATTTTGATCGTCTTTCGTATAAGTCGTCGTAACGTATAGTAGCTTTGAGAACTTTACTGTTGGTTCACTCATTTGTATTAACTAGTGTTTGAGATTCGACCATAGTTCATTTTGACATTCAATAAAACTATTCCAAATCAAAGAGAATAATAATTATTTCAGTGGTTTCATAAATTTACTAAAGATAAATGATTGAACAATTAATTATTAATGTATATTATGAATTTACATATTATATTATTATAAAATTAACCTACAATTTGACCAGTTAATTTCAAAGGCTATTTAAGGTATGGAACGTAAGAGTAAAATGAAAGATGGCGAAACGTCATTTTTATTTACATGTGTGCATATCTTGTGTGTCATTCAAGCAGTAGTGTGTGTAATGTATATTTTAATAAATTTAGTGTGTTTTTAATGCATTTAAATAAATAAAAAAAAAGGTTTGTGCATTTCTCCTTCCTATAAACTTTAACTATGCCAAATTTCACTTTCATCCGTTCGCGTAATTCGCTTAAAAAGGAGTACAAAGTTTTCGCTTTACGTATTCATATAAAAATTTTATAAGTTACTAGCGGATCTGGCGGACGTTGTACTGCCTGAATAATAAAAAAAATCCTAAAAGTCAACCGCAACGCCACCTATCGGGTCCAATTCTATTCTAAACCATTCTCGGATCCACTGGAACACGCACACAAAGTTTTATTAAAATCGGTCCAGCCTTTAGGAGGAGTTCAGTGACATACACACGCACACAAGAAATTTATATATAAAGATATAGCGTTATGTGTGGACAAAGTTTGAGCTTGAGTTAACGAGTTCCCTGTTGAATGTAAAGTGTAAAACAGCAATAACATTTGCAGAACGTGACAGCCCTAGCAATACTGACATGAAACGATTTAATTGTCTTGCTGAGGTTTTAATTACTGAGACAGCGATGACTAACGGCGGTCATGAATATGAGACTACGTTCTGTGGACAATATTTTAATGATTATTAATTATTATAAATTAACAAAATATCCTTTTACTGTTCATTTGAATGGTGTAGTCATGGAGTTCATCGTCCGTTGTTATAAGTTTGTGTTGGCTAAAGGCTTTACGCTCCATACAAACCCAGATGTAGACCCCACGAGGCACAGGTTAAAGGACTGTTGGCAGTAAATGTTAAAAAAAACCGTATCTCTTACTAAATTTGAAAAAACTTGTAAAATAACAAATTAGGTCATACAAAATTATGGATTTTAAAAATTGGTTAGATATTAAGGTTGTGCAAATATACGAGTTATTCAATAGCGAATCGAACTGAACTATTCGAATATTTTTTAAATAATGTGGAATTATTAAACTAATAGGTAAATCAAAAGATACAAAGACAAGACATTTTAATTAGACTTAGAGCCGTGGGTTCCATCTAATAAAATATAAGTACCGGCTAGTATAAGAACCGTCCCCATAAAAAAAAACTAAAGGTGTCCAACGTTTATAGTAATCGTGTCAAATGGTGTTTGAGTTTAATGGTTTTAGATATAAAAATATCTATTTTCATGTATATAATAGCTGATGGTCGTCTGAATCAAAATCACAATACTCTTTGTTCAATTTAGGCCCTGAGTAGGCACTTATGAACATCAAAGCTACTACCGGTTCGGAAAACAGCCCCAGTCATCGAGAAGTACCGGCAAGAAACTCGATCTGGTTTATCTTTTCATAATACATAACATATTTTTTTTATATTTATTTTTATTTATATACATTTATTCATATTTTTCTGTGTTTGTTTATCATCTAACAATATGTTTTATGTAGAGAGGCTAGAAGTATAAGCAGCACGCCGCTTGCCCCACTTCTCCATGGTAAAAACAGACAATGCTGAAGGGTTATTTATTTAAAAATACAAGCAAGTATTAAACAGTGTGCAATATACATACACAGCGACATTTGCTCTCTCGCTCTGGCTCACTAATTTTTGTATTTGTATTTCTTACCTATCGTTTTTCCGTTGCATCCGGTTTGAAAGCACAACGATTCTAAAGAAGTTTCACTTCAAAAATGTAGTTTCTTAAACTGCTTAACTACATATTAGAGTTGTCGTAATTATTACACTGTAATTTTATGTTGTAATTGACTACATGTAATTTGATCTGTGTGTTATTATATTTATGTTGGTTTGTTAAATATATAAAAATAAATATTTTACGCGTTCGATTATATTATTTTCTTATATGAACAACCCTAATATATGGATGTCTAATTGGCATGTAACGAATTATCTCACATAAATTGCTACATAATGCTTGAGTATAATTGTTCTCTACATAAATATTCATTGTAACGCGCAATAAATTAACATTACTAATACTTATCTATTGTCTGTTCTTACGGTGAAGGAAATCATGTTGAGAGAACTTGTATACCTCAGGGATTATCATCTGTTTTGAACCGTTGTCTAGGAACGGTTAGAAAACCGTTATGTCAGTAAAACCGGTAACAGTTTTTTAGGTAATAGTGTTAGGTTTTACAACAAAGTCCCAAAGGATATATTACCGACTAGCTGTACCCGCAGCTCCGCACGCGTTTTTAAAAATCGTATTAAAGAATTATAGAATTGTGAGACTATGTACAATTACAGAAACGCTCTTTAAAGACAATTGTAAGTATGATGCGCACGCCACTAAAAGTAACATGTAACGTGTACATTAGATATATAAATACTAACAGCGTGCCAAATGAGGTTTGTCATCAGCATAATATTTGGAACCATAACCAACCATATAACTACCTCAGTGCTCACTTACACTGTATAAGGAACTATTGAAACAATAACTAAAAATATTATTATAAAGATTTATATTTACATTACATTTAATATACATTGCCCTTATTATAATTAAGATTTAGTGACTATACAAAAAATAAACGCTTGTCTGTTCCGCAACAAATTGTATTATGGAACTCTTTACGTAATACTCTTATTAGGAAGACCTCTATATCATTAATGTTATTAATAATTATAATGTCGAATTGTAAACAATAAGCCGATAATTATTTCTGTCATTAAAAATAAAGAATAAGTTGAAATCTTGCTAAATTTCATGCAGACAAAGTCGCGGGTAACAGCTAGCCTAAAATAGAATAACCACAATTACTTTTTATTAGGTTCGTTATCTACCATTGAAAGTCCCGTGAAAATCGATGTAACCGTTTTGGTGATAGCACAGCGGGCGAAGCCACGGTTAACAGCTAGTATAAACTAAAATTGCTTAAATTACTTTTTATAAGATCAGCTATCTGCCAGTGAAAGTGATCTGAAGATCGATCGAATCGTTTTGAAGATAGCATGGCAGACGAAGCCGCGGTTAACAGATAGTCTAATTTAAAGTAGCCTAAGTAACGCGCTGTAATTTTCTCTATCTGCCAGTGAAATTCCCGACAAAATCGGTTCAGCCGTTTCGAAGATTACCCGGATCAAACAGACAGACAGACAGACCGACAAAAATTTTAAAAATTGCATTTTTGTTATCAGAAGCGTGTATACTTTCATACCCAATCAGTGAAAAAATTTATTTTGATATTACATACACACACTTCATTTTTATTATATGTATGTATATAGAAGAAGATAGATAGAATAGATGAACTATGCAAACAGTCAGTGTTATCGAATGCAACTGTTACGCCATGCACCTCCGGAATACGTGCGTTTGCTGCGAATAATTGAATGCTGTAAGCAGCGGCGCGTTTTTTTTTCTTGAACTGACTATGCTATTGACCTGTTAAGGTCTTTCCAGCTTCACCGGACTACGAAGCAGCGGCGCGGCTCTCGGCGCGCTTTATATACCTGCGCAGACGTGTACAACCTACATCACCAGCCTAAGCTGAACCCAATTTCATATGATTGATCATATAGATCTGAGGTCAACTGACATTGGTTATATTAATTTTCCGAAACTGATCATTTTTACCTTATATTTATTATTATTATGTAATCATAATTTTATATAGACGATTATTATTATAATGAAATTTACTAAAGTTGCAGTCAATGCTACTGAAAAGAGAAAGAACAGTAGATAGATAGTTTAACAAATGTTCGACGTGATTCTTTAAATTGGCATAACTTTTTTATTTACGAACCGATTGACATGAAACAAACACTAAATGTTAAGTGAACCTTACCACGATATATCAGTGAAAACCACATCTAAATCGGATAAGGCATTTCTGAGATTAGCGTGCACAAACGCACAGATAAACAGACAAACAGACAAAAATTCTAAAAATCATTGTTTTGGGTTCTATTGCATTTATAAAGACCCCTAATAATAGTTTTTCTCATATATACTTAATGTACAGACAGCGGTCAGTTACATTTTTATTATATGTATATAGATTTGCCGGATTGGGAATTTAAGCGCCAAGTGAAGCGAGTTTTGGTGTCAATAACCTTTTATTTAGTAGATCAAAATGTGGACGATGGCGATATCTGGAATTGACTCCTGTCTATGCATCCACTAGAAAGGATTGTGATATGTAATGTAATATAGGTATAAAATGTAATATAAGTATATACATATGTTGTTTGTCCGAACCGGTAGTAGTTTTGACGTTCATAAGTGCCTCTTTGGGCCCAAATTGATTAAGGTATTTTTGATTTTAGTTTTTCCTATTCCATAAATTTACGAATTATATTTTTAAAGATTTAAAAAACGTTGGTCGGAAAAATTAAAAAACGCAAAACTCGACAACACCGTTATGTACCAGATTCAACTATAGCTGAGAGAATCCAAATGAATTCATAATAAAAAATTAAACATCAAAATCAGATACACCGTTCAGGTGGAGAAAAATTACGAACGAACACATTTCGAAATTTTATATGTACACTTGAAACATCGTGATCGCCATAACACATCAACATGTGTTGTTATTGAAATACATTATCACTACATATTATAAAACAAAGTCCTCTGCCATGTCTGCTGCGTGTCTGTCTGTCTGCTCGCAATAAACTCAAAACTACTGAACGGATTTTCATGCGTAGATAAAGTGATACATGAGGAAGGTTTAAGTATATAATTTGGCAAGGTTATTTTTATTATCAGGGCGGGATAACGTCCGCCGAGCCCGTTAGTAATTGTTTAAAGTGTCCTGTGCACAACATTTGTCAATCTCTATCTATTAATTACGTTACGTTAGCTAATTGGTAAGAGCTAATTAATAATTACTAATTAATAATACTAATTAAAAATGTAAATAACGTATAAAATATCAAATATTTAAGATATGTATATCGAGCGACTGTTTAGTCGCCAGCAATATTTTTACAGCATAATCATTAGTCGTTTCTCGTTCTAAATCAATTTAAAAAATAGTTGCTTAATACATGAATAATTATCTCGAGAAATGCAAAACTGGTATACAGTCAACATCAGCTGATTTACGCAAAAACGAACCGGTGTAGTAATTGAATAATGCCCTGTCGCGTACTCCGGCCCTCCTCCCGCACCTCGGCTCGCGCTCCGATTCCGATTGTTCGGTCGTGTGGCGTTCCCATGATAAGCAGTTACGTAATGGTTAACCTTGAAAAGAGCCCCTTTAAAGTTCTTCATTGAAGCTAGGCCTGGTTTTTTCACGCTTAAAAGTATCATTCCCATATTTTTAAAAGTATTAGAACAAACTTTAACTAAGTTTCTTTTTGTCGTTTATTAGTATTTGTTTTGATATTATTATTTTATATGTTAAATATCCCCATGAACTACCACAAGATTGAAGGACGTGACCCTTTAAACATTTACCTGGTATAACTTACTGATAATTTAGTACAGCGAATGAGCGGATTGGTGGCTATAAAACTAATTCTCTGCAATCTTTTGTACCCTCAACCACGTTATTAACTATTTTACATCAAAAATATTGTGAAAAGTAAGGGAAAATGTAGCCAATCCTGATGTCATTATGTGTATCTCGGTTACTCTCTAATATAATTGTGGTTTACCTTACACTATGACGTCCACGCTTTCCTTATTTGCTCTACTAGAATGCATTTTAATTGCGTGATAATAATTTCATAAAACATAAGTCACAGGTAACATGTTTGATTGAGTTATTATTCAGTCATTGTCTAAATACGGTAAATAGTATTAAAAGCTTTCGTTATACGTGAATCACCCGGTTTCAGAACAGTTTTTCCTCCGGATATCAATAGTAATAAAGGATGGTCTTGTATGCGTAATGTTGTTTATTAAATTGTGTGGCCATTCGTAAACGGGTGGGATTTATCTTTAATTTGTAACTTGATGTATGTATATATTGATCTATGTATAAAAACAATGCTTAATAAAATAATTCAAATGTATTAAGTCCATTTACTTACCTATTTTTCTCTCGTACTTAAGTCGCGTCGTCATTAATATTATAATAACTTTTGATAGATCGCACGGATTTCAATGCAACAACGACTAAATTTTACTCGAGCTTGTTATTTGCTTATATATGCTTTATTATTTTTTTTATTGTGAACGCAGTACTTTAGCAGTGATGCGTGTCCAAACAAACCGACAGAAAGACATTTCTAAAAATGATTGAAATGTATTCTATTAATTATTCCTAGACACCTGCAACAATTTTTTTCACAAAAGTCTAAAAAGTACAGACACGTTATATTTACATTCTTATTATAGACTAGCTTCTGCCCGCGACTTCGTCCGCGTGGAATAATGCTCTCAAAAGGAAAAAGAAAACCCGATTTTGAAACATCCTTCATTGGTGCTCCGCTCCTATTGGTTTTAGCGTGATGATATTAGCCTATAGGCATCCTCGATAAATGATCTATCTAACACTGAAATATTTTTTTAAATAGTACAAGGAGTTTCTGTGATTAGTGCGTACAACCAAACAAACCCTCCAACTTTATAATATTAGTATAGATTACTACTCTTCTCTCGTACTTAATTCGAGCTGTCATTCAAATTACATTAACTTATCATAGAATGGACCGATTTTAATGAAACAAAGACTAAGTTACTCCCGAAGATATGCTTTATGATTTATGTTTTCAGGTTTTATTGTGAACCCAGTGCTTTAGCAGTGATGCGTGTTCATACAAACAGACATTTCTAAAAATGATTGAATTGTATTCTATTACTTATTCCTAGACACCAGCAACAATTTTTTTCACGAAAATCGATAAAGTACATACACTTTGGATTTATATTCTTATTATATGTATAGATATTGTTCGACAATTTAGAATTATTTGTGTTATATAGTAGTGTATATTAATCGTGTGTAGTGTTATAGTGTTTTGTCTTAAATAGTTCATAGATTTTATAATATAGTTCGATAGTAAAATATCATAATTGTACTAACAAGTGAGATTTATATAGAAATAGTATTAGAATAAGTACTAACCCTTGTAATTTTATATATAGAATAATTGAATAGTTTAAAAGTATGTTTCTAGCTGTAAATATTTTATGAAATAAAGAGAAAACGAAAGGAACTTATCTCTCCCCCGCCCCGCCCTGTGTAGTAGGTTAGCCGAGCCCTGACGCTCTGCGCGTGGTTACGAAGTGCCTTAATTGGCGGAGCACCGTCAGCGTCGGGCGAGCGATTCCGGTGCCGTATAGGCAAAACCCGGAGCGTTGATAGTTCAGGCGCGGGCGGCATTGAGAGCAGTTGTCTTTAGTAATAGATAGTAACCGCGTAATAGAGTCATCGTTAATAGACGTCATTATACTAATCACGCAGTAATATTAATAGTTCGTCATCGTTAGATAGTGAATAGTAATCAAATAGTAGCCTGTTTTGAACGTGTCTGCATAGGAGCGAATCTTTCGCTGCTTCACTAATAATAAATCTTTTATTGCGAGAAAACCTCATCGTTCTTCAAGTTCAACTTCGGAATCAGCAAGTCATCACTATAGTAGTGAGTCATTCGGAGTTGGCTCACAAATATAGATATTTTTTTTTTCATTTAGAGTATTTATTCACGCGAGTAATACCATCGTACAGAGTATAGTAATGCGCAGATTAAACTTATTCTCATTTGTAGCTGTCGTTAATTAATACGGTGTGATAAATAAGCTTAAAATATGGCAGGTTTTAATTTATCACATTCGAAATAGCAGTAATGTAGGAATTTCACTTCACTGCAATACAATCATGTTAAAATAGCTGTTGTGAACTAGCAACCCTGCTTCACATATGCGCTTAGCGGCAGACGGGTATTTAGTCGGTAGGATTCTGACAACCCTCACGCTGCTTTCCGGCAGTGTTAGGGTAGCCGATGTAGTGTTTTCCCACTCTATAAAAAATACTATAATATATCTAGTTTCAATTCTAATACTCTAAAAGAATATATAGTAGTCTTTTTTTTTTTTCCTCGAACTGACTACGCTATTGACCTGGCAGGGTCTTCACAGCTTCACCGGACTACTAAGGTTGGCGCTTAAGGCACTCAACCGATTTGGGTTTTAGGTAACATACACAAGGGTGCACGCACATCTCGGCTTGGGCTGTTACCTGGAAAAAGTCGCGTCTGACCTAGCTAACTATTCTAAGCTGTTCATACATATATACATTTGTGAAGCATACAATCGAAATTGCATGATTCACAAATGAATACGTGTATATCGGAATATATATAGTAGTCGTGATATTTCAGTTTTATGATTATAATTAATTAGATTCTAATTAATTGTACGTACGAGGAATATTAATTTTACACCGTTCCACTTTTACAGCTGTGCTAAATAAGGGTCCGTTCATAAGTAACATAAACATGCTAAACACAATTGTTAGTAGTTGCCTGCAGATTATTTAAAGTCTAAATGAAATAGCACAGTATTCCTTACGTCACTATGGTAAAGTGGGGTTTTTGAACTTCTTTGGTGATGAATATTTTGTTGTTTTTTTTATTCCTTTTCGCCAGCTAGCTTCGTTAATATTAGAACAAAAGTCGGCAGATCACAAATGTTTACTTCGTATTACACTGTATTGTTTAATAATACTGAAAATATATAAGAGAAAGGACAAGGTATACAATAGAAATCAAACAACGCACACCAGACGGAGCTCGGTTATTTACAACATAATGAAGAATTCAAATAATATAAATCTATTCTTTTTTTACTTTACCCATTTCATGGCAGCGTGCGATTTGACTTGGTTTTTCTATGTGCCTACAACACACCCGAGTGCGTTTGTTATGTGCGTTCACAAAAATATTGCCGGTGTTTTATTCCATTGTACAATATATTACATTTTTGTATAGTGACATCGTTACTGTGAGAAAATATAGATAAAATAATATTTATAACTACAAATTCAGTGATATATTTTCACCTATAATTCACCATAAAAATCGGTGTCATATGGTACAAACGATTTGTTAATAGATGGCATCGAATGGGTTAAATCTTTTTAATGGAACGCAGTGCTACGGCGTTTGTCAGTATTTGACGTTATTTTATAAGTAGCCATTTAACTAATTAAATAACTGACACTTAATGAGGCTTACTGACGAACAATGTATATTTTAAACAGCTTGGTCTAGATAAAAGCAGAACATTTTAAACAGGTGCTCCTTAAATAGCGCAGGCGGTTACTTACGCAATACGCAGGAGTTTCTAAAAAAAACGGTTAAATAATAGGTTAAAAGAGAAAAATGGGAAATTCCATTGGGTAAATAACTAGAATTATGTAATTTTGTTAGTTATTTCAATTGAATACGTAAATTTATAGTCGATCTAGATTTCATGTTGTCTTTTCTTTGTTACAGATTCAGATATGAGTGCGAAGGTAGATCAGCCGGGTCAATCCCGGGCGCGTCCAGCACGCCCGAGAACCGCACCTACCCTACAATTAAGATATACGGGTACACTGGTTTAGTGACCATCGTTGTGTCCTGTGTCACCAAAGATGAACCTTTCAGGTAAGTCTAATAATACCAATGTCAAATTTAAGCGTTACTTCGATTAATATACAAGGAGGCTAAAAAGACTCAACGAGTGCTTGTTACGTTGTTTCTTCATATAATAATACCATGACAATATGACGGTGCAGTAGCTGATGGTAAGCTGAGTACAACACAAGGTCAACGGCGATGACTGAGAGAGAGGCACTCTATCGTCGCCTTGGGATTGCTGTGTGTAAACTTGATAGTCCTGAAACGTGGTAAATTAAAAAGAATCACCGTGACAGATTAATCAATACTAGTGGGCGCCCAGTGGTCGACATTCGACCATAGTTCATTGAATTTTGAAAGTTTGAACTTTTTTAGGGTTCTTTTGTCAACTTACTTCTATATTCACAGATTTTCATCATGGCTGCTCAGTTATTTGCCACTTTTTTTTTAATTATATAAACATGAAAAAATCTATGTTTAAATGAAATAATGATGATAAATTTAAAACAAAAAAACAGGCGGTTACATAAGGTGGTAAAACTCTCAAATTTTAAATAAATATATATTTACGAAAATAACTCACGATACAATTCTCAATTAATTTTATACGACACCATGAGTGGTGGCATTGCTGAGTGATATTTAATTAAATGTAGTCTGTAAATGTACATAATGATGAGGAATAGTTATATGCCCAGTATCATCGCTTGGAAAAGTAATGGATATACAATAGAATCAAATGATGAATCTAAAACAAAGATATTTTTAATACTACCATTAACTTTTGAAAAGAATTCATTTTTGTTCAAAATTCATCATCAACTGTACCAATCATCATAAATTGCTACATCAGGTTGAATTGCATCATTGTAACCGCGGATATCAAAACCATGGATTACATGAGCAAATAAATTTTGTTATTTTGAATTTACAAAGTGTTTTTTGGCTTTTTTTATTGAATCATCATTTAAAGTGAGTTCGCCATAAAAATACTAAATATTAAAATATTGACATTGACTTTGGTTATATTGCTTTACTCTTATAGCAACATGAAGCAAAATGAAAGCAGTCTTGTCACCTAAAAAATTTGACATTCAATAACACCAAACAGAATAATAATTATTTCAGTGATTCTATAAATTATGTATGAATTAATTATTAATCAATAAATATAAAAATCAAATATATATCAATTAACCTACACTTTGACCAGTTGATTTCAAAGGGCATGCAACGCGTCAGTCAGTTTAAAAATATTGAAAAAGGTAATTGGAACGTAAGAGTAAAATGTCGGATGACTTTGTCAAAATTTACATGTGTGTATATGTTGTGTAAAATTCAAGCAGTAGTGTGAGTAATGTATATTTTCTTTAATTTAATATACTTGTAATGCATTTTATATTAAAAAAAATAGCTTTCTGCACTTTTCCTCCATATAAACTTTAACTATGCCAAATTTCACGTTCATCCGTTCGTGCATTTCTTTCAAAAAGGGGTACAAAGTTTAGGCTTCACGTATTAATTTTATCAATATGATGACATAATCGGGTACAGATCAATATCACTCCCTTGGTTACTAAATTAAGTAGGCTAATCCAGAAACACCTAGGGTGTTATTACAAAAAAGTTAAATACGTATTGAATACTTGCTTTAAAAAGTTTGGATACTTTCGTATTAAATGCACCGCGCTCGCCGAACGTTCGACATCTTGCTCTTCTATCTCTGTTTGGTTAGCTTAAGTTAGACCTGCGAAAAAGGATAACACGATCTTGCCGCTGCAGCCGTCGACAAGTGCGGTGCATTTAATACGTGCGCATCAAAACTTTTTAAAAGCAAGTATTCAATACGTATTTAACTTTTTTGTAATAACACGGCTAAAGTCTAAGCGTCTAACTAAGTACGTTGTATATGGTTGACGCGATGTAGTCAGGTAAAACTACCATATCTTGCCACCCACATCACCATAAAATCTGGTTTACCTGCTTATCATAATGATATTTCATTTATTTTCGTTTCATGATTAGGTTACTGAGTTTAAGATTAGAATGAGGTTTTCTTTTAATCTACCACGTTAGATGATTTTACACATAAGTCCTCGACGTAGTACTCCATATATACATTGACGAATACGTATCACGATAAAGCATATTACCATTACTCATCTGACTACCTATCATTCTCGAGTTGGAGATCAGTTACGAAGCACTTTTCGGTGTGTTCCAACAATGACACATTATCATATTCGGGTAAATTATGCCGCGTTATCTTGCTAGATTATAGTGGAACATGAAGTAATTATCGTTTGAAGCGATGCTGACTTAGTCGATAGCGTGCTCGACACCGCGTCGATGGACGTATGTTCGAATCCTTGCAACTAAGTCTGAGCTTTCGCTGAAGGAAAACGTCGTGATGAAATCATAGCATGGTGGTAGGGCTTTTTCTAAGTCCTACTGGGTAGCTACCACCCACAAGTTTAAAAAAAAAATTATAATAGGCAAACGAACAGGCGGGCCACCTGATGGTTACCGTCCGCCGTCCATAGACACTAGCAACACCGGGGTAGTTGCCAGTGCGTTGCCAGCCGGTGTTTGTGGGAGAGGGGTTAGGAAAGTGGGGGGGGGGGGAGGTGGTCCTCCATCGCTCTCGCTGACCGAACGAAACGCAACAATGCAAGCAATGTTACTTTCGGTGTTTCCGTGCGTCGTGTGGTACTACCCCGGGCGAGCCGACCTATTCATGCTGAAACCAGTAATAGCTTCAGCGTGGCTCTACCACCTATTAAATATGTCGAACTGAAAATCTGTCGGCAAGCACCTGTTGGTATGCTCCGGCAGCTGCTCTTGAAAGCCAGACCCCCTCTACGTTTAGCGTACTAACCATTTTAGAGCACATCGTCATTTAACATCAGATGAGATTGTGGTCAAACGCTAAAACCCCCGTTATTGATGACGTAGGCCTCACCCGCACAACCTGGTGGGTCGAGACCGGTGTGACCGCGGCGTCTGCACCATCCGTACCGAGATCACAGAGGAGAACAACGAGTACCAGTTCAGGAACCTCGGCATCCAGTGCGTCAAGCGGCGGGACATCGCCGAGGCGCTGCGGATCAGGGAGGAGCTCCGTGTCGACCCCTTCAGAAGTAAGTCGTATTCATAACAAAGCTATTTATCTAAACTACTTATTTGAATTATTAAAGCGAAACGTTTTTTCCCATCGTTTCAAATTTTTTCGTCCATCTATCGCATGTTGCATTACAGTCGGCCGTGGAGTAAGGGTAAAGTGAAAGTTGCTCGCCAGAGCAGCCAACGCCAATATATGTGTATTATCTGAAATTAAAATATATTTGGATATCTTGTTTATATAAATATATTATTATATTATAAAATATATTATATTATAAATTAATATTATAAAATATATTCATTTCCCATTATCATTCCCATTTTCCAATTATTAAATTAAGATTTAAAACGCGACTTTAATACCTTAAATCAAATAATTTTCTGATAATTTTGCAGTTAAATGTCTACCATCCGAAAATAGGTTTCACGTATCGTGGTCTCATATAGCCACACAATGTTTTCTTTAAACCACTTACCTGAACTATTTATTTAAACCATTTATCTAAATCACGTATTTAAGCTATTTGTCTCAACCTCTTGTCTTAACTCGATACCATTCATCTAAATTTTCAATTAGATTTCTTGGTAAAAATATTTCACATTGTTACTGTATTATGCACCATATTATGTTCCAGTCATAACCAAATCTTAGTAAAGAAACGACGGTGCTTACTATAAATGTTTAGAAAAGGTTACACAATTTTGTTTACAACTTGGCTGTTATATGAATATGTATTTCAATAGAAAAACAAACTATACATATCTAAAAAGTCTCGGTTTTTATATTTCTTATAATAATAACTTACTTATTCCAGACAGTAAATAATTAATATGTAAATTTATTTATCTTGATACTTGAAAAGTATCTTACGCCGTGATTTCGCGAACCGTTTCACATAATTTAGTTCACTAAATGATTTTTTTTAATATTATGTGTGTAAGGGAGATATCAAAAATAAAAAAGGAAAAAAAAGCAATGAAAGTAGGATATATTATTGTTGATTGCGTTTAATCTTTCCAGTGTAAATTATGAATGCTCTAATATGCATGTACCCTTATACGGTCGTGTTAACTGAAAACTAATCGCTCCCAAATCCCAAGGTTTCAACAACAATAAATAATGTCGAGACGAGAAACAGGCGGCTTGTTGATTTTATGATCGATAATACACTCGCTAACGTTACCGAACTAAAATAGAAATCGCGCGGCCAATATATTTTAAACGGCGCGGACGGTTAATACAATTGTGCAGTGGCGTAGCTAGTTTTAAAAGGGGGCCCTATATCAAGACTTCTGGGGGGAGTTTCATTACTGCAGATTTATATCGTACTAGCTGTGTGGAACTCCATTCGTGTGAAACCTAATATATAAAAAAAACAGACTTCTAAAATCACCAGAATGTATTAAAGTCCATTTACTTATCTACTTACTTACGATTTATGTAAAACTTTGCACAGTAGGTTATTATTATTCACTTATGTATCGTACTGAAGTCGCGTCGTCATTAAAATTTAAATAACTTTTGATAGAGTGCACCGATTTTAATGGAACTAAGGCTAAAGGTTACTCGAGGATATCCATTATGATTTCGGCATCATATAAACATTGATATATAGTAAATTGGCAACGCACGAGTGCATTAATGGAAAAAAAAATGAATCAAACATTCCTGTTTTAGTACGACCATTTAACGATATGAAATGTCAATTGAGCGCCAATCTGTCATGATCTTTAAACAGTTTTACGTCAAATACAGCAATATGATACATATACCCAAACATACAGGTACATTAATTAAGCAATGTTTGTACACAATGGACCAACGTTGATCCAATGTGTTTGGCCAAATTGTACGATGTCCATTATTAATAAAAGAGTTGGGATAAAGAAATAATGTTCGAGGCAAGATCCGGGTCAGGGCGTGTTCATCTCGAAATAATAATCGCCGTGTCCAATCGTTGTCCGATTTCACGGCGTATTTATATGGTCCCTACAATATATACAGCGTGGTTTTTACATATGGTGCTATTTATTAAGCGACTTGTTATACAAAATACTATCTGTGCCCGCGACTTCGTCCGCGTGTAACCTTATGTAAAAAAACAGCGATTAATAAAGTCAACTGAATGTATCAAGTTCAATTACTTGTCTACTTTTCTCTCGTACTCAAGTCACGTCGTCATTAAAAGTACAATAACATCTGATATACCGAACCGATTTTAATGAAACAATGACTTATATTATATATAGACTTATATCATTACATCGTATAAAACAAAGTCCCCCACCGCGTCTGTCTGTCTGTCTGTTCGCGATAAACTCAAAAACTACCGAACGGATTTTCATGCGGTTTTCACCGGCGGATAGAATGATTGATGAGGAACGTTTTAGTATATCATTTGTCAAGGATTTTTTCATAATCAGGGCGGGACAACGTCTGCCGGGCCCGCTGGTATAGATATACTTTATGATTTAAGAAGAATTTTGAAGAGGTTTTATCATGAACGCAGTTTTTAGCAGTGATGCGTGTTCATATAAACATATAGACAGGCATTTATATCTAGAAATTAGTGAAATGTGTTCTATTATTTATTCCTAGATACGTGCAACAATTTTTTCACAAAAATCTAAAAAGAACAAACGCGCTAGATTTACGTTCTTATTATATATATATATATATATATATATATAGATGTATATAGACTAGCTTTCGCCGTTGTTGTTTTGATTTATGCTTCGTAAATACAGTATCAGCCTCGTCATATACTATGGCTTAACAAATGTAAATCAAAGCGGACAACATATTAACGTAGATTTAAGACTTCGTTCGGGGTACTATCCGTCGGGAAGTTTTGCATATTTAATAAGGAAAGCGGAGTCTCTCAACTGCGATGTGTGTTGGAAGATTGATGATCTACATCACTTGATGATGGAAGGTGCCAACATACAAACAAACATTCCGTTTTATTTATGTACATGTAAAAGTGATTTCGAAATTATCGGTCAACGATCTGTCCAGTTTTATTATACTAGAATTCGGTATTCACAAATAATATATTTTGTTATTAAAATATGAATTTTCGTAGAAGGTAGTGGTATCGTGGAATTTATGTCTTTTTTGTATGAATCAATTAAATATTATCATTACATATTATAAAACAAAGTCCTCTGCCACTTCTGTCTGTCTGTTTGCGATAAACTCAAAAACGATTGATCGGATTTTCATACAGTCTTCACCAGTAGATAAAGTGATTCATGGGGAAGGTTTTGGTGTATAATTTAAAATAACAAATAGCGTAGTATTATGGATTCCGTAGAGTAAAGAATATTTATGTGATGTAATTCGTCCGTGTTTTCCGGTGACGTTTATCTTTTATCTGATAAAAACAATGATTATTATCTGTCAATACTTAAATTCAATAGGCGTTACCTTTTGTGGTATGAAATAAAAATCCAGGCATACAGTCTAACTGATGATAAGTTATCCATGATTTTTATAGTCATTTTTAGGTTTAATCCACTATGTGTCGACTCACAGCACGATGGATGATTCTACCAATTGCGTCTTCGGTCACATCGGTATTATTAGACAAAGGTATTAATATGTCTGGAAATAGCTATAGAAGCTAACAATTAAACCGCCATAAAGGCTATTATCTCAACAAATTCGAGTTATATATATATATATATATTTATTTATTAAATTACTAACTCGAATTTGTTGAGATAACCATTTTTGTTGTCTACTTCGCTTACTTCCACAGCTTAATGTCTTATGGTATTTTGTTGTGGGGGACAGTACACTTAGAATCGGAACACCAATGAAGAATGTTTCAAAATCGTTTTTTTTTTTCCTTTTAAGAGCTTCCGCTGCGTGTGAGCGTTGGCCACGCGGACGAAGTCACGGGCAGAGGCTAATATATATATATATATATTTGTACAATGAACTCGCAACCAAGCACATCTCATTAGACATATTTGACCATCTAGCTTTTAAACCCAAAAGGACAATTAAACACATTTTATATCCATGACTATTTACACAATTGTGAACAGTCGTGATTATATTTGCAATCTTATTTTCTTTTCTATTAGGTTAATTTTAGTTTTTATGAATTCATTTTCAATTTTTCATTTTCCTCAAATTTATTCGTCCATCTATCACATGTCACATTACAGGCGGCCAGAGTAGGGGTAAAGTGAAAGGCGTTTGGCATAACAGCCAAGGCCAACAACAGCGGCGCCCATGGCTAAATTCAAAATGATTTAAATAAATATTGTGTTCAGTTTTTAATATGCGTCTATCATCTGAATGATTGTATTTATTATGCATTCCGTACTCTAATACGCAGATTGAAATTAAACTTTATAGTTAAATATCTTGTCTAGTGTTGATTCCCCATTATCCAAATATGAGTCTTCGATTAAAAACGTGATTTTAATACTGTAGATGGAATAATTTTCCGAAAATGTTAAGTTAAATGCCTACGATCCGATAATAACGTTTCACTTGCATCATGGTTTCATAAAACCACACAGTGTTTTTTCTTTTTCAAATGTCTATCAATATTTAATGTTACATAATTGAATTTTTCAATATTATCAATAGTGTAAGTTGTATCGATGTGATAGAGTGTTGTAGGTTTTCAGTCTAGTATACTCCTTCTTATTATTGTTATTATATTATTCATTTGACTGTTGCATTATCGACAGTTGAAAAGAAAAAAATATGATATCGATCGTCATTATTTCGGACAGTAAGAAGACTCTGGGGATTTGGACAAAGGAAATATCTTGATAAAATCACATGTTCAGCTATTTCGCTAACTAACCTCGACTTAACTAAGTAACATCATTGAATTAGAAAGCTACCTAAAACTAAGTACCATTTAGTAACGTACAAATTAGAGGGATTTTTTTTTGTGTTTGACCACATTCTCATCTGGTGTTAAATGACGAAGTGGTCGAAGATGGAAAACACGCTAAATCTAAAGGGCCCTGGCTTTGATGTGCAGCTGCCGAGATACACTAACAGGTGTTTGGCGACACAGATTGTCAACTTGGGGGTGGTAGCTAGCCAGGAGGATTTAGAAAAAGCCCAACCACGATGCTGTGTTCACATCACGATGTTTTCCTTCAACGAAATCTTCGACACCAGTTGCCAGGATTCGAACCTACATTCATCGACGCGACGCGGATACAGAAAAGTCGCCGTCATAAAGATGAAATACGAAATGAACGTGTGTGTTATAATAATATTTATAAATATTACTCGAAATAACATATTTGAACTAAACGGTACGATTGCTTTGCGTTACGCGTAAAACCTGGGCGTTTGCCAAAACATACGATTGTTCTCAATATCGCTTTATAAGCTTCTGGGTGATGAAATATAGATTTAAAAAAAAACATACCATAAAACCTCAGATGTTAGAAATTTTTTATTACAATTTTTATATAAAACTAGTCGGTGCTCGCGACTTCGTTCAGGGGAAGATGTTTTCGATGTCCACAGGAATTTGTGTCTTAGAGGGATCAAATTTGCTCTGCTTTTTTACAATGTAATCTAGCATCACGGTTCGATCGTTTTTCGCGTCGAAGCCTTATTTGAAGTCGAAGTATTTATTTGAAGATTAAATTGACATTGGATCAGTATTTACAAGTGAACAGTATTTTTGATGAACGGTACGGAATATTTGTAATTATCTATACACTAGCGGGCCCGGCAGACGTTGTCCCGCCCTGATTATAAGAAAAAATCCTTGACAAATTATATACTAAAACCTTCCCCGTGAATCACTTTATCGACTGGTGAAAACAGCATGAAAATCCGTTAAGTAGTTTTTTAGTTTATCGCGAACAGACAGACAGACAGACAGACGCAGTAGTGGACTTTGTTTTATACTATGTAACGATGTAATGATATAATAAGAATGTATCTAACGTGTCTGTACTTTTTAGATTTTTGTGAAGAAACTGTTGCAGGTGTCTAGGAATAAATAATAAAATATATTTCAATCATTTTTAAAAATGTCTGTCTGTCTGTTTATATGAACCAATCAATCAAAAATACTTTATTTAGTTTAGGCCCTAATAAGGCACTTATGAACGTCAAAGACTACCACGCACACGACACCAGACGAACACGCATCACTGCTAAAATACAGGGTTCACAATATAACCTCAACCATAACGCATATCCTCGAGTGTAACTTAGTCTTTGTTTTATTTAAATCGGTCCACTCTATCAAAAATTATTGTAATTTGTATAACAGCTCAAGTTAAGGACGAGACAAGAGTAAGTAATCTATACTAATATTATAAAGGTGGAGAGTTTGTTTGGTTTTTTTGTTTTTTTTTTTTTATATTTGTGATCGAGGCTTTTTTCCCCCGATTTTCTGGGCTCCTCTGCTGTGGTAGGCAGAGACTTTGGTAAGGCGTTTCTTTCTTCACTGGGTTTTCTTGATTCTCTTTGTTTCCTAGAGTGTGTTCTGTTCCATTTTCCCTTTTTCTTCTTCATTTTTCTTCTGTTTCTTTGTTCTGTACGGCTTCAGTTTTCTATTTAGTTTTGTCTTCCCATTTTATTAGTCGGTGACTATCTTTATGTAGTCACCGTCTTATATATGTTTCCTACTATTTTATTGATTTGATTTATTTAATTTTTTACATTTCCTAACTATTTCCTGGCAAAATCTTTTAAATATGTCTATTTTATCCTTATTAGCTATTATCTGATGTATGTTTTCCTTGTAAGTCTTTATTTCTAATTCTTGTTCTAGGTTGTACCTTTTCCTCGCAAACAGTGGGCATTCTAATATTAAATGGACAGCCGTTTGATGCGTATCGGCATCGCACACGCAGCCCGGGTCATTTTTGCATTTGAAACGGTTTAGGTACTCGCTAAACGCTCCATGGCCTGTTATGATCTGTGTGAAATCAGGATCTATATAGTTCTTTCTTATTGTTTTATAGGCTGCTATCGCACTGGGAAAAAAGATCTTAGTATTTTCCGCTTTATTTTCCTTCACGTATCTTTCGTTCCATACTCCCATAGTTGTTTGTCTCGTCTCGTTCTTTACGAACGAGATCGGACACAGTTTGTTTGGTTGAACGCGCTAGTATCAGGAACTACGGGTCCGATTTGAAAAATTATTTCAGTAGATAGCTTATTCATCGAGAAAGGCTATAGGCTATATATCACCACGTTAAGACCAATAGGAGCGGAGCACCAATGATGAATGTTTCAAAATCGAGGGTGTTTACGTTTTGAGAGCTTCCGCTGCGTATTAACGTTAGCCCAAAGTAATTACTCCACGCGGACGCAGTCGCGGACAGATGCTTGTGGTATATATAATAATACTGGTCGATCGCAATTTTTGTCTATCTTTGTATATTTATAAATTACTAGTTTTTGTACGTGGCTTCGCTAGCGTTAAATTAAATTTCTTGTCCACATTGATTTGTTCTCTATGCTCTACGCTATATTCTTAATGTACTCGAAATAGGAGTATATAAAAATAGAAGGAGAGAGAAACGTTGCAATCTATAGCACGTTATTTATTTCTGTAGGAGCGTAGTGACTATCGTGTATTTTAAAAATTATATTGTTTTTTTTTTCGAACTGACTACGTTATTGACCTAGCAAGGTCTTAACTACTTAAAAAAATATTATGTGTTATTGCTATATATTAAGACTAGCGGGCCTACCAGACATTGTCCTGCCCTGTTAATAAAAAAATCTACAATCAAACCGCAGCGCCACCTACCGGGTCCAATTGTGAATCTAAACCATTCTCGATTCCACTGGAACACGCACAAAAAAAATCATCAAAATCGGTCCAACCATTTAGGTCACATTTAGGTCAGTCACAAACACACGGACAAAAGAATTATATATGTAAAGAATATTATAAAATAACGCCGGAAACTAATGTTTACCACGTACATACTATATTTTATATTCTATTAGTCTTTTCTCTTAAAAATGAAGCAGAACGCTAAGTTTCACTTCTACCGCTTGTGAACTCAGACACGTTTTTGAAGTAAAACCCACGCTTGACTTGGGGAGTAAGCTGGCGAATGCGTCACGAGAGCGTTACGAAAACGTGTCATCGGGCGTGGCGAACGGAATTTGAGAGGGAGATATAAGTTAGTGAAGTTAGCCCATAGATAGTAAAACCTATAATAAGTTTAAGTATTTGTAGAAAATTAATATATATAATATACACACGTATATATTATACAAATATATACACATACATAAAGATGGAGTTAAAGAAGTTTTACTTCAGTCGTGTGGTTAGACCACGCATGCTTTTTTGAAGTGAAACTTCTTTAGGCGCATGAGGGTAAATTTTTTACAGATGTAACGTCACGCAGGATGCTACTGAAGTGACGTCATTTGCAGTAAACGCAGATTTTTCATCTATTTTTCAAGTCTCGGAAATCTAAAGTTTTAGATTTGTATAAATATAAACAAGACTTATAAATTAGTTCCCCAAAGAAGTTTCACTTCTGACATGTGTACTTTGTACGCACGCACTTTTTTTTTGACATAGTATCTCGTCGTTAAATTATGACTTTCACTAAAAGATGAAGATGGATAAGTCGTGTTTCTCTGTTTGTTTAATTGAATGCAAGCACGGCGTGAAGATAAATATGATAGAACATTGTTCGCGCCGCTCGCTCCGGGCCGGATTTCGACTTTATATATAATTTTAGTATCGGCCGCAGTTATTTCTGGGTTCGTATGTACTAAACGCGGACCGCGTCTCCTCGCACCATGTTCTGCGTCCGTTTGATTATGCCCAGACTATGTTTCATAACAACGGTTTAGCGATTAGGAATTCAGGGTTCGTAGAAACAGCGTTTATAATAAACTAACGATAGAACGCGAAATCGTCCGCGTTAAATTACAGTATAAAATTTACGTAATAGTGAATTGTAGAGAAATAGATACCATAGAACATTTTCTTAATAAAAAAGAGGCTATTAGATGTACAAATTTTATATGCTGTTTGGTACCAATCGGTTATAATGATATAATGATTTATAAATAAATACTTATTTTAAAATTAAACTTTTTCCATCGCCTCACATTTTTTCGTTCATCTATTGCATGTCTCATTACAAGCGGCCGCGGAGTAGGGGTAGAGTGAAAGGCGCTTCAACATAGAGCAGCCAAGGCCAATATTGTGCTCAGTTTTTAACATGCGTCTATCATCTGAAGGATTGTATTTATTATGTGTGTATTACTGATTGAATTTGAAATTTATAATTGGATATTTTGTCTATTATTAATTTCTCATGATCATCTCATCTTCCAATTATTAAGTTAAGATTAGATTATATTATATCATTATATTATGAAATAATATGTATATTCAAATCAAATATTTTTCCGAAGCTTTGCAGTTAAATGCTTACAATCCGAAAAAAGTTTTACTTTCGTCGTGGTTTCATTAAACCACACATTTTTTTACAAAAATCTAAGAAGTACGGACACGTTAGATTTATATGTTATATGTACCAGCTGTACCTGCAGTTCCGTACGCGTTTTTTTAAAATGTATAAAAGAAATATAAAATTGTGAGACCATGTATGATTATAGAAATGCTCTTTAAAAACAATTATTAGTACCATACGCATGCCACTTACAGTAACATGTAACGTGTACATTAGATATATAAATACTAACAGTGTGGCAAATGAGGTTTATCATCAGCAACATATTTAGAACCTTAACCCACCATATATATATATAACTACCTCAGTGCTCACTTACACTATAAGAAACTAATGAAACAATGACTTAAAGATGTTTTTATAATGATATAATATGCCCATATTCTCAAAAAATGATGGTCTAATATCTTATTAGAAAGAAAGTTGAATTTAAAACAATGAATGAGCTGACGTCTTGAAATCTTACATAAATATTAATCAAGATATAAAATTTTATATCTGTCTAAGCAGTTTTTAATATTCAACTATTTAAATAGTGCTCATTAAACTCGATATTGTTATATGTTACTATGGTTATTGAGATATGTAGGCGCATGCGAGGTTTAAAAAATAATGGCCGCCAAAATGACCATCAGACAATAGAATTCAAATTACATACCTAGATACAGATATAGGAATTTAAATTATATTTATTCTTGGAGTCCAGTACAACTCACGTCTTACGCACATGTTTACAGTGAACAACATATTTTTTGCTAAAATTCATGTCGACGAAGTCGTGGGTAACAGCTAGTCTACATTAAAAATAGACCAAATTACTTCTTATAATGTCTGCTATTTGCCGATGAAAGTACCGTAAAAATCGGACCAGCCGTTTCGAAGTTAACCCAGAACAATCAGACAGCAGACATACCGGCAAAAATTTTAAAAATTGCATTTTTGTTATTAGTATCGTGTATACCCAATCAGTAAAAAAATGTTATTTTAATATTACATAAAGACACTTTATTTTTATTATATGTATAGATATAGATAGAATATGCTTATATTAAAAGAAAAATATATAATTTGCAGCCGGCTTCGGACACCGGAATCACCCGCAGAGCATCGATCTCAATGCGGTCCGGTTAGGTTTTCAAGTGTTCGTCCCGGACGCGACCGGTAAGATGCGCCGGCCGCTGGCGCCGGTCGCATCCGAAGTCATCTACGACAAGAAAGCGATGAGCGACCTGCTCATCATGAGGGCCAGCCACTGCTCCGGTCGAGCCAGGGGTGGCACCCAAGTTATACTCTTATGCGAAAAGGTACACTTTCATTTTCCTCTTTACTCGCACTCTCCTAGGTCCTGGACATGTTTTTATTTATTTTATTTATTTTTGGCAACCCATCTTCTAGTAGATTATTACTGCCATTGTCGAATAGGGAATGATATAACAAGATGGTGGTCATCTTGTTAGAACTTTCCAGGAGCTTTTAGCGGTAAGTCGGAATCTATGCTCCGTTATGTTATTTCTCATCAACTTCACACGTGCACACCAACCAAACAATATTACGTAAAATGCCATAAATATTACAGAGTCACATAATACAAGATTATGAATGAAATATAAAATCCACTACATGCCGTTCCAAGATACTGCCAAAAACTCCCCGACATGTTTTTGTCGTAGAATTTGGGTAGCAATCCATTATCCAACTAGTTATGCATTTCATGACAATTTGTAGACGTTCAGTAGTTTCTGAGGAATCAACGAAATCAATCAATTTGAACATTTTTTTTCTACATACTTACTTTAACATGAGATAAGTATTACGTAAGCTGAATATTTGTAATTTCTGTCCGCCCCCTCCCCCTTGTCAGCAAAAGTAAGCAATGCTCTTACCCCCCATCCCTCCATGCTTACGTAAACATTTACCTAAATCTGTTACGGCTTAATAAAGAAATCTTGCTGACGTAATCACTACCCGGACTCCCCAACCCCCATCAGTGCTTACGTAATACCTGAATGGCCCCTAAGGGCAGTGAAGAGAACTGCCCCTAAATTGCATATTATATAAACCTATAGGTAAACATTGTCAACAACTGACTATAATATGGCAAATTTATATTAAATAACAATAATTTAAACTAAAATGAGCGCCCGTTTCTATAGCCTCACTCGTTGGAAAGTTTTGGTATTACGTATGTCGAAAGGTAGCAATGTCGTTGCTTTGCTAAGACTTGGGTTATTCATAATGCTAATTAGTTTTCAGGCCAATATTTACCGATTTCCAGTATATGTAGCTTCGTTCTTGCAAAATATTTAATTAGGAAGTGGGGTATGTCAGATTCTTATTAACTAAAACATCTGACGGTTTTCTTTTTTCCACCACTTTTTGGATTAGGGATACATTAGAATCCTTTAAGTCTAGGGAGACTTTGGAAGGTAACGTAGTATACACTCACCTCGATTGTAGTGACCATTAGTCTGTCATCAAACACCAATTGGTCTCTTTTTTATCGGAACACGATAAAAGAACTACTTTGTTTCTGATAAAAAACACAGTGCAATCCAAAAACAATGATGACCATTATATACATCTATAATCGATTAACAGCCACCGCTGTTGGCGGACGTCACAGCCTGTCAGCAACTTGATAATAAACATATAGTCGAATTGCAGCACTCTAGGATTATTCATTTACTTTTTGTTTTAGTGTGTTATTTGCAGGAAATGCCTGACATATTATTGGAACAATTATTCCAGGTGACCCGCGAAGACATAGCCGTAGTGTTCTACCTGGAGGATAAGAACCAGGTGATCTGGGAGGAGACCGCCATCATCCTGCTTGTGCACAAGCAAGTCGCTATCGCCTTCGAGACTCCGGCTTACAGGATTCCCAACATCACGGAACCAGTGAACGTTAGTACTTCTTATACAACCTCGATAAACTGAACACTTGAGTGGTGAAGACATATTGAAAGCTGCCGTCATCATGCCCGATTATAAATCCAGTTCTAACAGTGATATTATCTGTTTCAGGTTCGCTTTCAACTGAAGAGGCTGACGGACAACGCCAGGAGTAATTCGCTACCCTTCGAGTACTACCCGGAGTTCCAAGGTACTGTCCGCAAACCCCTCCCCGACCTCTCCCTCCTCACGCTCCTTCTCAACGAGAAGCGCACCGACACCAATAACAACCGTCGCGACAAAATGGATATATCCGCTGTCGATGACACCACCAGCGACGACAGCGCTTCTACTACCCTCGCGGATATCAACGGGAACCCCTCGGTGCTCTCCGCCTCCGAGCCCGAACCCGAGCCGGAGCCAGATCGCGCGGAGCGCAGCCTCGACGATCTGCTGGACCAGGTCGCCGAGCTCGACGAGATATACTCCGAGAACCGGACGCGTCTCGAGAACATGACGCTCCCGGACGATCCCGACCCCGACGCGGAAGACTTCAACGACGCCGGCACCTACACGAGCCTCCAGCTCGCCTTCCGCAACCCCATCCCGATCGCCGACCCCGACCCCGACCCCTGCCCCGACCCCGACCCCGCGTCCTACGAGGACGTGCAGGTGCGCACTCACCGCGGGCCCATCGTCGAGTTCGCGCCGCTCAAGCGCGACCCCGACGACGAACGTGCACCCCCTCTTCCGCCCAAACGCGTGCGTAAATCTGCCGACTCGCTCCGAACTAGTCAAACTTCGGTCAATACTTTGGCGAAGATCGGGGAGGCCGCGACCCCCTCGTCCACTCCGGCCCCGGCGCGGCCCCCTCCCCCCGAACCGGATCGTATAGTGCACGAGAACCGGCTCGCCGTTGCCCGCAGCGAGCCCGCGTTACCGCCCGTGAAGAAACGTTCGTTCTTCTCGCGTCTGTTCCGCCGTCGGGATAAGTCGCCCGCGCCGAGCGTCAAGTCCGAGAACAAGGAGACGCGTTCGAGGCCGGTCGGGCGGTCCGTGAGCAGCGTGTCGGGGCAGCGCCCGACCAAGTACCGGCTGTCCGTGTCGCACGCCTCGCTGAAGGACGACGCGTCGGGCGCGGGGCTCAGCTACGCGGACAGCATCACGCACATCTCGCTGCACGGGGACGCGGAGGGCGAGCAGGGCGGAGAGGCGGGGGGGCGCGGGGCTCTGCCGCCGACGGACGGGAGCACGATCCTGGTGGCGGAGAGCGTGCTGGCGCTGGACGCGTCCGCCTTCAGGAAGCTGCAGGACGACCTGGAGCTGACGGAGGCGGAGCACTACGCGCTGTACATGGCGGTGGCGCCGCGCGCTACTGCATCCGAGTTCGACGAGACCAGCTGCTACTACTCGCCCGTGGACGCTGCTAAATTTCACAATCAATAGTCGATAATCGATATCTCCACCCGCCGCTCGATACGTATAACGTTACTTAACAACTAAAGGAGCCAACCAATAGTCCATTTATTGATAGTCAATAACTCGAAACGCCACTCGATACGGATGAATTTACATAACAAGTAAAAAGATTGAAAGGTTGAGAGCCATATTTTCAATATCCACTATCCAATTGGAAATTATTCTAGGAATGCGCATTGTTATCACAACTTGTGAAAATTTTCAAGCCGCACTCATAGTGATGCATATTATCGACTATTATCAAACAACAGTTATCGATACATCGATACTAGATCGCGAAATATGTACAACATTTATACACTTCTTTTGTACGATAATTGAAATATGTTTCAACATATTATTACTCTATAAGCTTTTAAACGCCTCCAACATACGTCAATGAGTTTACAATATTTCACATGTTCGACAACTGCAATAACTTTTTACATGATCTTGTATACAGATTTTAAAATAATTTATTTATATGTAAAATTATTTTTCTAGATCCGAATTATATAGGGGGTAAACGGCGGAAGATTCTGGCCCCTTCGCTATTGCAATCGACTTACGAACCAGAAAGTAAGTGTGCTATTTGCAATATCACATTTATTATGTTAGCAAAGGTGGAGGTGTTTCATTTAAATATATATTTATTTTATATCAGTATAGATTCTATAAATATCTGAACTGCGAATGTCTATTTAGAAACATGCGTTCGCTTTGAAGGTGTAACAATTTTAATATAAGAATTCAAGGTACATACTCGGTTAAAAAAATCGGTTATCTCCATCTTGTCTATTTTTCAATCACGTTCAAAGAATTTAATTACTAAATAACACAGATTATAAAGGAGAATATCATGTTTTTCTGCACTTACTTGGAGATAAATGTAAAAAATGTGATATTTCAGGGGAAGTGCAAAATATCGATAATCGTTTTCGACGTTTTCTGTTCGAATATACTTTTACGATACTACATCTGAATAAATCCCGAAATTCTATGTTATTCTTATTTTAGGTTATATAGCGAAATCCATACATACGTAACTTTTTAATTCTAACGAAACGATAATGACATTGCAAATCGGACAACAAGTTTTTTCATCTTAATGGTTTAGCCGTTTCTTCATCGACACACTGTTTAGATGCAAGTTAAGTGTAATAATTACTTAGTTAATCAATTAATATAAACTAATAATTCATCACTCGATAATTGCGAATAGTGATGTATTGTCGCGATACAAATAATATCGATATACTTAATAAAAAAAAAATCGATTCTAGTTATGTTTGCAATACTGTTAATATGTATGGTGTATCAGCATTTCCTTTGTGTAAAATGGTATACAGTATGTAGGTCAATTCATTCATAAATTCAACAATTATCGAGTTATTTAAAGTATTCTTATAGGAACGTCCTGAGTAGTAAAAGTATTACAATGTCGAGGTCGATTTCTTGATACCTATTTGTAAAGTTTCAAGTTATTAATTTATAGGGGAAAAAAATAGCCAATCAATATTTTAGTCTTGTTTTGTGTGTTTTGTTTTAGTTTATAATATTTACCGACATTTTTATTACTTATTCGCCAATTATTATACAATTTATTATTATACAATATATATATTAATAATATTACGTTGCTTAGAAACAAAATATTATATTTTAAATCAAACGTCACTTGGATGAATATGTAAAATCGGGCTATTATTAAATTATAATTGATTTTTGTGTCGTCAGGATTTAGATAATTTAACAATATTTTATTTTTATTTATATAATTAAGAGCTATTATTACGTATTACTTGTAGTAATGTTTTGGTATTACTAACATATTTGTGGGTGGACAAGAAATGCTTTGTATCGCTTACGTTTTTTGATAGATTTTTGTATTATTATTCCAGAAAACCATTAGAAATAAATGTTAAAATTTTATGAGTTGGCCAGTATATTTGAAATTTTGTAGAGATTCAATAACTGCATTATTTTTGTCTCTTCGCTTATTTTGTAAGAGAAATGAGAAAGAAGAGATGATGTAAACTTCAATGAAAGTAGTGACATATTATTTGATAGAAATAACAAGAGATTTTTTTAATTATTAAATCTGCTCTAACCTAAATGCAGTTTGACATTATTTTGAAGTAATAAGTTTTTGTAGTGTGTTTCAACGTTTACTTGTTTCTATCGACATTTTCCCAACAATATTATGCCCATAAAGTTAGTAAAATTATAAAATTTATTATATGACAGTTAAATTTGTAATTTTGTAGCGAGTATTATGTTCAATTTATTCAGACACAAAGATAAAAGTTGAAAGTGTAGATTTCTTTCAGCTATCATTTCTTATATTTACACTGATGTCCAATATACAACTGTCATTAGTTGTATTGTGGGAGGTATATATATGTGATAAAAAATGGATTGAAATATACTGAATGCGATAAAAGTTCATTTATGAACTTTAACATAATCGAGACACTTTGAAACATTTTACTTTTAGATCTAATTTATTTGTGATCGATTTTCGGACGTATAATTTCATCATATAACATTTCGATATGTGCGTTTTGCTTTAAGTGAAACTTTGAGTTTACACACGATGTTTATAGATTATTCTAGGTTTTTCTATAGTATCCGAATATTGTACAGTTTTGTAGAGGCCGTATCTATGTCGAATTTTTCCTTCGAAAACGATCGAATAACTTTACAAACTTAATATTAGTAATACTAATAAGTATGTAGACATACTTATTTTGTTATATATTTATTGTGTTTATTAAAATGTGTGTTGTCCTCAAGTGTATTAGAATAGGGTGTGCCTATAATTTATATTAATGTGATGTCGATGTTTCCTTCTCATCTGCTCATTTACAATCATTTATCCGATTGAAGTCTAATACAAACAAAATATTATGTTTATTTAAGCAATTTGGTAGATATGTCTATAAAAAAATCTGCTAGAATATTGGTATTATCGATACAATTAAATATCTTTATTACCGCCTGGAGTATATACAGGAAATTGATAAATATTTAATATTGTCTATAGGAAAAAATATATAAGAACAAGCCTAGCTTTTACAAAAAATATATTGGCAATTAATCTTATTGGTGAAGTATTATATAAATTGTAATTAAATGTTTAAATTTTTATAATAGTATTGTTGTTAATCATACTCTCTTTTACTCGTTGATTTATCTAATGTTTAAATCTTTTGTTTTTGTTGTGTTTTATATTTTTTAAATATTTATGCGAATATATCCATTTTACAGCTTGAATTCATGATTTTATCGTGTTGTTTTAGGGCGATATCTGTTAATTTTAAATCAGATTCGATACGAGCTTTTTGCATCTATAACATTTCTTGATGCTTTATTTGAACGAGTCCAGTAAATCGGAAATTTCGTTCTTCATTTATTTATATTATATCCAACTGCCAGAATCGATATTTAAGTTTTAAGGGCTACAAGTACAAATATTTCAGGGGCAATTTAGTGTAGAAGCTAATGTGGATATGTGTGCTGGTAACAATTTATAGAGTTTTTAAAGTTTCTTGAGAGTAATATTTAATTGTTTTTTTTGTTATAAATCGATATATACACATTGAATCTTAGAATATACAAAAATTATTTTGCAATGTCAACGGTAACGCCAATTTTTATGGTGTGTTATTTCCGGGGAATAAGAATCAAGATTAACCTTTTCTAGTAGTTTAGGTTACAATAACATTGTAGTGGACATTTATATACGAGAGGAATTTTACAATGGGTGTTTGTATTCTTTTATATGATTATAGAAAATGTGTCAAAAGTTTTTTGAGTAATTATAAAATACAAATAACTGGTTGTCATTTCAAAATTATCATATTCAACCCTTAAATGCATAATATCTTGATTTTTAGTATTACACAAGTTTAAAAATAACAAGAAAACATACTTTATAGGTAGACTAGTATTACCCATTTTTTTAGATTTGTTTTCAAAAGTGAGCCGATTTATGTACTATATTTATTTATTTCGTTTCAATGCCTCTAGCTACTGTGGCATAAACTCAGAAATAAAACCTCTACGGTTGGTACTTTAAAGTTGGAAACTGTGATTAATTATTCAGACACTATGCATTTAAGGGTTAAATTAAATGAATTTTCAGGTTTACTTCATAATTATAAATACCGAAAATATGTTTAATTTAATTATTAATATTACATTACAATCTACTTTGAGAAAATTTACAAATGTATACACTTTTTTATTTCATTTTATATCGACTCGATAATTATTTATCGATGATCTATCAATATCGATTGATATTTGTGCAAACGAGTATTTAACTCTATTAAGACTCTCCAGATTAAAAGGTGACAACGTATGTTTCGTAAGAAATTGATCCTGTATGTAGAATTTGTTTTTTACGTTTTTATATAAAACCGGTAGTAAATACAGAATAAGCTTGAGCCTTGATAAATTTATAATTAATATGCTAATAAAATCCATAAGTCGTTTTCTTTTGAATATCCAGTCTATACATACCCTGATATCGGATAAAGGTATGAATCTCAAGATCTTGGCATGGTTGTTGCGTTTTGGCTAATAGTTTTTTTTTTGTTTTTTTCACACATATTCATGTTAGCTTTATACTGTTTTTTTTTTCTGTTGAATATTGCATGTGTTTTGTTGTACTTATAATAGATATTGAGAGTTATTTAGATACGTTACACTTCTTACAGTTAACTAGTCGTTTATGTTTATACAAAGTTTGTTTTAAATGTTACTCATCTTTGAATGCTGATGTGACTTTTTTATTTTAATTATAGTAACGTTTCGAACAAATTTCGTTTTCAATTCTTGATGATAAGTTTTAATTAGTAATATGTTTTCATTGAGACATTTTAGTGTGTAGATTAATATTGATAAATTATTCGAATCGTTACGTATAATGCTAAAGTAGACTACGTATTTATCGAGTTTATTATAATCGATTACTTTTTTTTTATCAATTAGTTCACAAAATCGATCGTTTTCGAATCGATATCAGACGTATTTATTGAAATTTTAATTTAAAAAAAGCGAACTTATACGTCATAGGAGATATTTTAGTAGGTACTAGGTTTTGATCTAACTCTATGGAACAGTACATTATTTTAAATGAAAAAGTCGTTTTGTGTACTATAGTAGTATTCGTTAGAATATTTTTTTAATCTATAACAATGGATATAAAATATGTAAGGCGGAGGAGCAAGTCCTTGCCTCACATATATCACGGGTGCTCATTTGTGGGAATAAAGTTGTTTGTTAGGTCACAATTATTTTACTTGTCTATTACAATGGTGTAGTTGTGTAACCGAACTGAGTGTTTGAACGCGACTGACCCTCAAAGTATTATATAAATGTAATTAAATTCAAATGTGCTGATTCCTACATAACATTATAAGTACTGTGACATATAAATAATACTTTGGAAATGTACGTAACCGTACAAAACTTAAATTTCAATAGATATGTGCGATGTCATAGAGTAGTCTTAAGTATTGCATGAGTGGTCGTATTTCAGTGTGTCTGTGTGATTTTCCTAACTAAAGATATGGAATAATTTAATGGATTTTAAAACGTTTCAGGATTTCAACAAGAACAGAAACTGATTAAAGATGAGCCGAGAGGTGAGTTATAGGTTATTAATGTAATTCTAATGCATGCGTTTCAAATGAAAACATAATTACAGTCTCCGCCAACTTTACTTACTACGTGTCAAAATTATACTGCCGCCAATAAAAAAATTGAAATATGTACAAAAAATTAGGATATGTTAAGTAATTAAAATGTGATTCATTAATCTAATATTGATTAAGACGGAGAAGGCTCGTTAATATTTAAAAATAAAACACTATTAATAAACGGCAGCCATTTTGTGTCAATTATATTTTATTACACCTACTTCAGTACACCGCTACTTAGGGTTTCCAAGCTTTAATAAAAATATATGAAGTACTGATATGCCCGGAGGACGTGCTCCTGGTCTGGTAATAAAAAAAGAATCCTAGAATCAGATCGCACCGCCACGTATAGGGTCCAATGGGGAATCTAAACCATTCCCGAATCCACTGGAAAACACAAAAAATGTCATCAAAATCAGTCCAGCCGTTGAGCCTCCTCAGTTCAGTCACATACACACGGACAGAAGAATTATATATATATATATAAAGATTTTTATTTTATAGTCACGTGACATCATTTGCACATATCAGCATAATTTACACATGTTTTTTCGGTCGCAAATTTATTTACTAAAGTTGCACGCGAAATGCGATGGCGGTTTAAATTTTATGTTTTTATTTGAAATGCATAGTAGTTAATTTTTGTTTGTACTTATCATTATAAAACTGATTATTCCTCCGTAATTTATTAATGAATATAATAGAACTATTGGTAAATATGATTTGGTGTTGTACTACAGTTATCGATATCAGTTTCTATTATACCGTAAATAATGTATGATTACATAATACTGTTATAGGTAGCATATATATCGATATTCTACAATTGATTATGAAGTTTTTGTTTTCTATATATACACTCATGGACGTATTGGGAGAACGCAGAAGAAAGGTTAACAACAGTAGATATTTTCTGAATACTGGCCAAACGTACTGTATGAAATTCAGCCGGTTTTTTTTATCAAATTAATCATTCTTTCTGATATTTTAGACAAAAAATGTTATTATTGATTGAAGGGAACTTCATATAATAAGTTTGAACGATAATCGTTGCTCAGGTGTCTAAAGCTATAACTTTAATTGAAAGTGGTTACACTTACAATGAAATGGCTCAAACATTAAGGGTATCCAAGGCCATGACTTTTCGCAATGTTCAATGATACCAACAGACTGGAGAGTATACAAGACGTAAACCACAAGTTCGCAAAAGAGTAACAACAGAGAGGGAGAACGGATTTATTGTAAGCAGTGTCCTCAGAAACGGCACTTGGATTTCTTCCGAGGTACGAAACTAGCTACAGTAAGTTCGACAAGTGACAATAGCAAAACGATTAGAAGAAGGTGGTATAGGGGCGTACTTTCCTGCCAGAGGCCCTTTAGAGGCCCCGGAGGGTCCTTAGGAAGGCGGAGATGGATGAGGAGACAACCTCAGTAAAAATCAGTGGTGGGTGGCGATGGAGGAGGCGACTCCTCCACTGCACGGTTGAACGAAGGGTAAAAGGTGCGGGGTCCTGACCGTCCATTGGTTCGACAGACTGGGAGACAGTCAGGGAAACCGGGCTGCCTCAGTCAGTGTGACTAACTGCATATCCCCAGGGGGGTTTTTTAGGCGATAGGAATTTTCGACACTAGCCACGCTCTTTTGGGTTTTTGGGTGTCTCATGAAAGATTCCTTTCTACGTGGAGGAAAAAAAGGTCATCGAGTAGCTCGTTCCAACTTAGCTTATTCGCATCCAAATTGGCATTATGTCGCTTATGAAAATGCACGCTTTACTGATGAAGTCCAGATTCTGTCTCAAGTCAGATGATGGAAGGGTCAAAGTACGGAGACAACCCGAAGAAAGATACGCCGATTGTAACATTGTTGCTATAGATCCTTATGATGAGAAGGTCAGTAATAGTATGGGACTGTATTTACTTAGGAGCACGTACGGAGCTACACATTGTAGAAAACGGGTCCTTAACGGGATAGGTAACGGACATTTTAGAGCAGATCGTGATACCTTATGTTTAATTCATGGAGGATAATTTTCTTTTAATACACGATAGATAATGCTCGTCTGCAAATTGCGTAGGTAGTATCGGTGTACCTTGCTGAGGTTGGAATTTATGTTTTGATGTGGCGCGCTCGACAGGCCTAAATCTGATAAAACATGTTTGGGATAAATTGGGATAACAAATTAAATAAGGGAATTCAGCACCAACTAACTTAAGAGACGTCAAAATTACAGTGGTTCCAAAAGGTGACCTAATGCTACAAAGTTTCATTGACAATTTAATAAAAAGTATGCCCAAACGGATGTAAGTAGTTTTGAGAGCGAGAGATGAAAATGCTAAATACTGATTGTGTCACACATAGTGAAAAAAAGAGTGTTTGGAACAATTTTACCTATGTTAGGCCAAAATTTACCTTACTGCCTGCAATTTGTTTTTTTTTTCACTATAGTCTTATGTTTTTGTGGAAAAAAATAAATAAATTATAATAATTATTATATTTTATATTCAACGACTTTTAAAAACTTATATTGTACCAACAAATCAAACAATTCTTCATATGCCCTTTTTTATTGCGTTCCTCTAAATATGTCCATGAGTGTATTTGCTTTATTTCAAACAAATTAAATTATTAATATATAATATAAAATTATATAT